>VXAK01012444.1:97518-167343 GCA_013399435.1 Arenaria interpres | reverse complement strand
AAAAAAAAAAGCTTTCTTTTTTTCTAGCCAGAGGGTTTTCCTCCTGCTGAATTTCAAATAGTTGCTGCAAGCCACAGAGGTGTGAAAGAGTCTCAAAGAAAAGGTCAGGAGAAACCTTTACAGGGAAAATATCAAGGGATTTAAATACAGGAGTCATTAGGTCCCTGTATAACAATAACACTAATATCAATTACTATAGCCTAGTAATGCCCTGTGAGGCCAGGAAATAAGAGACTATAATACAAGAACGTGAGAAGAGCTGCACAGAGTCAGACAAGGATGTGCTTGGGCTGGTAGGATACACGGGTCTGGAGCAGATGCGGATTGAAAGACAATACTTGCTCTGACATCTTCTACAAGCCCAAGGCAAGCAGTGGACCGGGCCTGCCTGAGGCAGAATTTCCCAGTCTCCTTACAGACTATGAATCCTTCTTTCCACTCTCTCAGGTTTTCTTCAAGTCCTAGGTGATTGCATGAATGCTGCTCCAGATGTTTTTGCTGTACTTCTCTACAGCTTTTCCAGGTCTTCTTCACTGTAGGGGTGGGAGGATGGTGCTTGGGATGCAGCTGCAGCATGGACTTATGCAGAGGTTTAGATGTCCTGCTCTGTCCCTGGCAGCTTCTGCACCGCCTGCTATCGTTCAGCATCAAGCTGAGCTATTCAGAGAGCCGTCCACAAAGTCCCCAAGATCACTTTGCTGAGTGGCAATAGCTCATTTAGAGCCCATCATTGTGTTTGTTTAGGTAAGGGTCTGGGCTGTTTGCCAGTGTACATTACTTTGTATTTATAAATGCTGAATTGCATCTGCCATCTAGTCTGTGGTTATGAATTTTACCGTGAAACCCCTTGCAGCAACAAATCATGTGCCCAAATATCCACTTTCCTTCAAGCAGAAATATTATCGTAGTTCACAGTTGTGTCCAAGCATTAAAATGTAAGCTGGTTGTAAGCAGTGACATCCTCCTGGTCCAGCAGCCAAGCTGCAGCACTACTTCACAGAAATAAGGACTTGGTAGTCCCTGTATTGATAGGTAAACCTGCCTATCGACACAGGTTAAAGATGATCCTAAAAATGGCTTACAAGAAAAGAGGAATGAACTTTGCTCGCATCTTTTATATGAGGTTATACTCTTAGGCATTAAAAAGCAGATGTAGTTATCACTGTTTCTTACGGATGGGCATAAGAAAATCCTATGGATATCCTCAGCCCTGCTTCAATGAGTGCTCTTGCCAGCTCTGTGCCCTGCCACTTCAACTGGTGGGATGAAGTCTCTGCCAATTGTATCAGCAGTGGTAGAGTTTTTAGCTGTTGTTGCATAAGATGTAATAAATCTGCCTGTTCCTCTGTTCTGTTTCCAGTTATCTATTGCATATCTGGAAAGGAAAAGCTTATGACCTTTTAAAGGGAAAAGATTATGACCCTAAAGTAAAACCATGGAGAATTCCTGCAGAAAAGGCCTCTTACATGGGTTTATACCATTTAGTCCCAGGCCTGATACCATTCAACCCTGGTCCTTTCCATGTAGAATCATAGAATCAATCATTCAGGTTGGAAAAGACCCTTGGGATCATTGAGTCCAACCATCAACCCTACTCCACAAAGTTTTCTCCTACACCATATCCCCCAACCCCACATCTAAATGCCCCTTAAACACATTCAGGGATGGTGACTCAATCGCCTTCCTGGGCAGCCTATTCCAGTGTCTGGGACCTAAGTATGTAGGTCCCAGATGCTGCTGGCCCATTCAAGCTCTCCCAGTATTCCCTTTTTCTTTCCCAGAAGTGAGCTGATCTCCACACTGTATGCAGAAGCGCGTCCCCTTTCAGGAGGTGATGGTGTCTGGTTGCTTAACACTGGCCATGTTCAGCTCTACTAAAGATATAGAGTCTTGGTGCTGCCTTGTTCCTGGCTCTCTCTAGCGTGTATCTCTTTGATACCACAAAGGTCCCTGGACCACAGCTTCCCCCAGGCCAACCTCAGCACCAGCCTCTGTCCTCAGCAGAACACATGGGATTTGTAGGGATCTGGCTCTGAGCAGGTGAGTTTGACACGATACCGTGCCAGTTACCAAATACAACAGCAACAGCTGGAGGAGAGACAAAAATCTCATGCAGATGCAGATGTCCAATGCAGGGGACAGTCTGTGACAAAGGCAGAAATCCAAGGCAAATAGCTGATGTGGAAGTCAGATGAGAGGCAAGAGGTCTGGGCAGAAAATGCCCAGTGCCCAAAGAGAAGGTGAAAGCACATGGCCTGGAACAAGCATTTGGAGAACCGGTGGCACCACTGGGAAAAACAAGCACAAGGGAGGGAAAAGGGAAAGGCTGTAGGGTTGCTACCGGAGAGCCAACAGGGCAAGGACAGAGGGACATCCATGAAGGCCTGCAGGCTGAGCTCTCCAAATCCACCAGTCATGAATTCACCTTGGGCGACCGCTCTGAATAACTGCTGTGACCCTAACCCACCACACAGAGCTGCCGCGGGGCACTCGCTGCAACCCTGAGCCTGGTCAGCGTTGGGAAGTGGGCTCCTTCCTCACAGCCTGGGAGAAATGTCACATCTGCATTTTTTCCAAGTCACAGCCACCAATGGCCATGGTATTATCACAGCTATCTCTGCCACGCTGCCTTTGGCAAAACAACATATGACTAAAATCCATACCCAGCCCAGTAAATCCCAGTAGATCCCAGGTTGCCTAAGAAAGCGGACAGAAAGAAGCTGTGACTGGTCCCCAGCACAGTGGGTGAGGCCATCATCAGTTGTCACAATCCGCATTTCCATCTTATCCAGATGGGATGTATCCAGCACGTTTCATGAACAGGATCATCTATGATACTGCTACCACTCAATCCTCATGCTGTGAAGAATGAAGTGAAAAAATATGCATTGTGAATCACAACTAGCTCCTACAGAGCTAGTTAGTATTATCTGTGCCACCTTTGTAAAGAATCAGGGACAAACAGGTGTCCAAAGGAAGTAAACTCTGGGTCCTGAGATGACTTAGAACTCCCGTGCAGCCCGAAGTATCTCAAGAATGCTTCAAAACATTATTAGTAAGAAGCAGAGTTTCCTGCGTGTCCAAACCTGGCACTCGTGAAAGCACCGTGTGCGAGTGACTCACGGAAAGGCGAGGTAAAGCTCCAGATGGCGTTTACACCTGCTCTCCCCCAGCCATCTGGGACTGCAGCCCCCCTCCCTGCAGCTGCAAATCCCACCCCCACATCTTCAGCACTGGAAGTGCCCCACTGCACCAGGCAGCATTTTTTCTCGGTTTTCCTCTAAAATCACACTTATCTCAGCTCTTGCTTGCAGAACTGGCATCTGCAGATAATGTGGAGTGGAGGAATGAAGTCCAGGGAAGAGCCTGGAAGGAAAAGTTGCTCCAAAATTTTCCCCTGGCCTCAGCCTGGTCTGCATGCAGAAAACCAGCTGGGAAGGAATGCTCCAGGCGATGGAGGGAGGATGGGGAGAGGGAGAGCATTTTAATCTCAACTTTAAACTCAACCGCTTTTTCAAAGAAGAGCTGGAAATGGAAATGTGAGAATAGGCAGAGGTGACTCTGCCCTGCTCACAACGTGATGCTCTCCTTTTGAGCCGGGATGACCACAGCTCTCCACCACACCCCGTGAGCCGTCACCTTGAAGAGTGGAGTAGCAGAGACATGTGATGAAATGCAAGGTCTCTGCTGCGAAGCCGCCTTGCAACCAAACTCTGTGGCGTGGACTCAAGGCATTTCTCAGCGCTTTCCTGGACTCCTGGCCCCTCCATCCGCGTGGTGGGACGAAAGCCCAGTCCCACCACGCTCCCTCCCCGCCTCCTGTCACTGTGTGTTTAGGCATCCTTCCCAGCATCCTGGCACACATCCCCGCTACCTTCACATGGCTCATTCTTTCATTCCCAGATAAAAGCTGGGACTGATTTTTAATAAGTGTGCAAATTCAACTGCCACTATCTTTATCGGGTGTGTGCTTTGTCTCCTTTGCAGCTTCAGCATTAGACATGCCTGCCTGCCCTTCTGCAGCTCACTCATTCACTCGCGCCAGATAAGACACACAACATCCACAACTCTGCACACGTATTTCTCTGAGAAGTGCAGAGTCTGTGAAGCCAAGCTAAACAAGAATACAATGGGACGCTAATGATACACCTTCCCGTTTGCGTGGGAATGAGGAAGCGAGCGATGGGGAGAGGATCCCAGCTGGCACCTCGAGCCTCACCGAAGGCAGCAGCCACTGGTGCTGGCCTCAGCTACATCTCTTACAACAGACATGGGTTCAGAGGCAGCTACCCACATCTCTTATAACAAAACTCCACCCTGGTTCAGAGACCCCGCGGTACACCACCAGGAATCTGCACCAGGTTTCCATGCTGGAAGCCCTCGGCTCAACTTTCAGCCTTTGGGTCTCATCAGCTACAGCAGATTACAGCACCTTCCTGCTTTTTAATCAAGGCGGATAAAAACTCCTTATTCAGACTTCAGCTTCCCCTCTTTATCCAGAGATGATGTTCATCCATTTCACCACTACAGGGTATTAAATGTTCATAATCACCTGTTATCCAATATGGCCCTTAAATCAATTTCAGAGTTGCTGCCCTCGAGCAGGCAGTCTCCCAGCCTGACGGAGTGCCCTACATCCCGCGCTCGGAGATGGATGACCGAGCATTTAGCTGTATTAAAATTCATGTTGTTTCACTGTTGCCAGTCTACCAGGCAATTGCGATTGCTCTGCATTAGAGGCTTGCCTTCATCATTATTTATCATGGCAAAATTTGAGTCAGCTGCAAACTTTACAGGCAACTAATTTATATATATTTTCCGGATCATTCATGAAAATAGTGACATACACCGGGGTGAAAGCTGAATCCTGCAAAGCTACCATGCAAGCAGCTTGTTCGGCAATGATCCTCCAACAGCAATCGCATTTTGAGAGCTTTTAGCTGCCTGTTTCTTAATCCATTTAATAACTGTCCATTGATTCAATAAAGAGTATATTTTCCACCAAGTAAATCAAGTGCCTGACATAAGTCTAAATATATTATGAAAATCCAGATACATGAGCAGAGACTGGGGATTTTTGTCCACATCAAATACACCAGGACATTAGTCCATGCCTGGGGCTTGTTGGCATCACGGCAATGTGATTAATAAATAATGGTGACAGCAATACCTTTAAAAACGGTATCAGACAAAACTGAGAACTCGTCTGGGTTTAAGAATACTTTCTGGGAAATCTACCAATTGAAATTAATGGTATTTCTATGCCTTTGATCTTCAGTTCTGTTAACATTTCCTCTTTCTCCAGCAGCACGGAGATCGAACTGACCAGCCTCTCCGTACCTCCTGGGCTTTCCCGCTTGCTGCTCTGAACCAGCAGTGGGCACTGCCCTTCCCTGCCTCTGGGGCTCCCCTGCTTTTCTCATATTTATAAGGAATAAGAACTGGGAGCTTGTCAGCTAATTTTGACAACTCTGCCATGCTCGCCCCTTAGGAAGAGGCTTGCACATCCATCCAGGACTGGATTACTGTCACTCTCCATAAACCACTCCTGATGGATGGTGTCTCATCTCTGCTGGGCAACCCCCTCTGGAGGTGCTACTTCACAGCCTCTCTAAAGGCAAGTTCCTTAAGCACTCAGGATCATTTCAGAGAAAATAGAAGATTTCCTTAGCGCTGACCCCGTGAGACTTGTTTTTCTCCAGGACCAGGTATTCACGTCACTCTGTCACCACCCTGTCAAACCAACACCCTTTCCTTTCTCTCCCACGGTGGGAAAGGCAGGCATTGCCATCCCACTGTCAGCCTTGTCTGAGGAAGTGATGTGGTAGCAACACATTTTGCTTCAGCCCCTGAAGCATATTACTTAATTAAAAGAACCAAACCACGAAGCTTATTGAGGGCAATCTCCATCCTATAGCCAGGACTGCAAATCTCCATGGGGACATAGACTTCACACCCTGCAGTTCAGTCACTCCATGCAGAGCAGTTTTAGTGCAGAAGGACTAATTTCCCCTAATACTAAGTGGCTATTAATATTTCATGATACTAAGTGAACTTTTTTGCCATTTCATTTGCCATCTTTATTTGTTTAATTCACCTCCTTCAGAATTGAGAGGGAGACCGAGGACCAACTGCTGATTTGGGGGAAATAGGAATCATGTCATCAAAGGAATTAACTGAAGGGAAAAAAAGGAAGAAATTGGCTGTATTATGAATAGAAATTACATCAGAATCACAGAAATGCACCTGGGAAGCTCAATCATGCAGGGTACTCCTGAGGTTAAAAGCAATAACATCAGACACCAAAAAGTCACATGATACTTATATGATACGTAAATATATATATATTTACAAGCAGAATATCCCATCTCTTATAGCCTGGAAAAAGCTTATTGCAGCATATTCAGTTACTTTCTTCAGGATTTCTCATACTCAATGCATGCCAAGGAAAGAGAAGAGTAAGTCTTGTGAATTTAAAGGCAGAAAAACATAACTCCTCATTTTCCCCTGCTCTGTTTTGCCTGCCAACATGGAAGAAAACTCTCTTTTCTCTGAGGAAATCACTTGGGCAACTTCTGACAGGAGTAAGGACAAGAAAAGCAAACCTCGCCGGTTCCAGTGGGCACCATCCAGACAACACATTTCAAAAAAGTGCTTTTTGTGTCAGCCTTGGCATACAAACCTCTCCAGGACTCCTATGTCCCGAAACCAAAACTCCACAAAAACTGCCCAGCAAACTCCCTCCAGCCCTGTGTGAGGAATCAGGCCAGGGACCTCCACAGGGAAACCATGAGTACTTCAGAGTAAAATTAGGAATTTCCGATTGTCCTTTTCTTATATCCTCATGAAAACCTACTTCCACCCAGGGTTTAGATGCTGCCATTTCTGCTTCACCACCCTTGGCCTCTACCTTGCTATTTTCCTTCTAAGGTTCTACGTGGGGAGACATCCCCTTCACCCCACCTTTGGCTGAGAAAACAGTCCAAAACAGCTTCCCTTGTTGGACAGCTTGGTCAAACATTGCAATAGCGTCGTGTTAAAAAACAGCAACAACCTGACACTCCAAGCAACCAGGGAAACCACACAGAGAAAATCAGGTTGACTACAGAGGAAATGGTGGATAAATTCTGCACCGTTTGGTAAAACATCCCCACAAGGAAGGGTGTCTTCCCAGTGCTTCGAGGACCAAGCCTGTGCTGTCTCCAAAGGAGGGCAATCTCTTCTTGTCTCTGCTGATGTGTTTATACAGTGTCTCCTGTTTGCATCCCTCTCCTAGTCATAACCACAGAGCAGCCTTTCTTCTTCACACTGCCACCACCCAAAGTCCTCCTCTGACCTGAGAAAAGGCCTGAGCTTCCCTTTGCTCACCATTTCATACTTCTGCAGGGTCTGGCTGCTGGGGAGGTCTGTGTCCTGCCCCAGAGCTCTGGGTCCACGCTCCCTATGTCTCCAGCCGTGTTCACTGCTAGGTTCAGCTGGTGGCTTCACGTAGGTCTTGCATTGATATCTTCTAGATCTTTATTCTTCCCAGGCAATAGTGTCTTTTGCTGAAGACACGATGTGTCCTTCATCCTTAAGACAATGTTTTCTGAATCCCTGAATCCTCTTTATTATCTAAATATTCCAGCTCTTTCCCCGGAAGTCTAGAGGTCACCTTACATTTTTTTCCATTCCCAAATGTATGATTAGACATTTGCTAATGTTAAAATCCAGCAGCTATTTCTTTCTCCTCTCCTCTTACGTGTTTAAATCCTGCTGAAGGTGACGCATGCCTCTTAGCCCTCATGTTAGTTGCTGGTGCCCAGAGGCTATTAACAAGGAACTGGCTAATCCTAGATTTGGAAAGTCCCTCTGGGATTTCCAGTGACGGAGCAGGGGGTGGGAGTGTCTGATGGCTGGGTTTGTTCAAAACTACTGCCTGAATTGAAATCAAACAATTTCAATGTCCTCCGGTTCATTTTCCCTGGGACTCTGGCCGGTTCCCACAGTGCAGCATCTAGCTGGCTGGAGAGCAGCAAGGTGAGTGAAGCAGGAATGGTGGACAGATGATGGGACAAGAGTGGCTCTTGCAGTGTCAACCCCCCCAGGAGTTCTCAGCACCTAAAACGCAACTGCCACAGCAATTTTCAAACTCATCTCAGCTGCCTGTGAAGATGATGGCACATAAGTTTTCTTGCCACCTACCAGCATGAGGCTGCTTTCATCTTCAGGTGTTGACGGACCTCAGCATGCAAGGGTTTTCTTGGCCAACGGAGTACGGAGAGGCTTGCAGGGATGCCCATTGGTGTAGAACCATTTCACCCATAAGCCCAATGTGGTGACAGACTGGGTTGCTGTATCTCCCCAGTGCTGACTTAAGGCAGAGACCTGCACCTTCATCTCCAGTTGGTTGGGCAAGACAGGCAGATGGATGATACACACTATAGCATCAACAAACTCACAGCTATTCATACTGGATTGGAGGAATGACTACTATTGGCTGAAAGATCCCAACTGAAGCTTAAGCTGTTAACTGTTAACTGGTTGATATATCAAGAGGAGGACACGTGCTGTGATAGGCCATTGGGACCACTATTAGACCCAGACTCGTTAGGCACTCTCATTAATGATCTAGATGAAAATGGGAGAAAATAGCAGGTTAATTAAATTTGCCCCTACTGAGCTGGAGAAGCCTTCAGCATTAGTTGGGATAGATAAATGACAGGGAGGGTTGTGGAAAAAAAAATGGCAGATTGATACAGGCTAGAAAAATGCAGCTACTTCTGGAGAAAATGATCAGCCTTCCAACTAATCAGTGTGAAGGGGAAAGGCTATAGATAAAAGAGCCATATCTGAGGAGCTGCCAGAGAGCTGCAAGATGATGGCTGATAATGAGTGAAGAGAAGGTGGTTTGCTTGGGAGTGAATTTTTGCTCTGTGCTTGCATTGCCAAATGTTAGTTCTTGCCTGGAGCTCCTGGAGACTATCAAAAGGAACACAATTGTTATTATTGATCGCCGTTACAACAGCTCTTAGGTTCTGATGTGTTTGCTTAACCAAAACACCAAGAAACTTATGGAAGTGGAGAGAGAAAGAGCATTATCCACAGGTGAACTTGGAGGACCAGCTCTGTGCATGGGCTGAAATGTCTTCATTGTGTGCCCTAAGGGCTGCAGAATTCTGGAAAAACACAGGAGGAAGCAGCGTAGCACAGTAAATTAACTGAGCCAAAGGACGAGCAACTGCTCTACCAGGCACTATAGCAAGGCTCATCAACAAGGAGATATGGAAAGTCTGCAGGGGAAAACACGTTGTCTACCCTCTCTATTTGAATTTGAACCTCAGAAATGAGCTGTGCAGCGGCAGGCTACCCCAGGTAGTCAGGTTGGTACCCACATGAAGACAGAGCCACAGAGAGCCAGTGAACCCAACACACACCAGGTCAGCTCTAGGCAGGTTGTTTGCAAAGAGCTGGGGAAAAAAAAAAAAAAAAAACCAACCAGAAAGTTTTGGACAAAATAGTCTCAGCTCAATTTCTGCTTTAGATTGGAACAGAGCATCTGGATATAAAAACATCGTTCAGAGCAGCACAGCAACACAGGTCAATGTTATTTGGCCTTCTTTTTTGTAATCTTTATGCAAGTGAAGGGAAGGACATTTGGTGCTCCACAATATTTTTCAAGAAAAAATGTTTGGAGAAAAAAGGGCATCAAAATATCAGCTTTTCAAGGTATAAATGCTTCCAGGCCATCACAGATGGTAATAAAAGTGTGTCATCTCCCCCTCCCCAGCTCTGCTCCACACAAGTCAGAACTTCAACAAAATCTGCCCCCTTAAACCAGCTGCAGTCCGAGTGGTCTGTGAAATAACAGCAATGAAAGCCAGGTCCTATGACACACGAGAAATTTCTCTCCAGAGAGGAAGCAAATGTGAGAGAAAACTCTTTGAGAAAGGGGTAGACTAAGTGTACTTAAAACCATTTCTAAAGGGAGTAACTTCGAAAAAGAATGAGAAGATATTCAAGGCAAATGTGGAAGTCTGACTACTTAAAACAGTTACTGAAGAACGAAGACAAGGCAAATGGCAATCTCTGAAAAAAATATGTTAAGACTTGATAGTAGCATTAATGCACAAAACCGAAGTGATTTCTCTAATGCTAGCAAAACAATTTCTGCATGTCGGGAGCAGCAGACCCACAGCTGCCAGAGCCACAGGAGCCCTCACGCCTGGAGGGGAGTTCAGCCATTCCTGATAATCACAACAATAGGAGGGAAGCCCGTGGCTGAAAGACATTTACAAGAGACTGAGAGGAAAATCTAAATGAGAAAGAGAGAATTGAAAACCACTTGCAGCAAGTGACACATAAGGTTTCTGCTCAGATGCTTGTAAGCTTTGGTGCATCTGAGAACTCGCATGGCCTTGCAGAAATTAACACGTGGTTGGTGCAGGGTACTGATTTAAAAAAATAAACATATACATAAATAAATGGTTGTCAGCCACAGACCGCTCATTTGAATACAGACTGTGTAACCACTGATCAGATCACATCCAGACACAAGCAATTCAGCAGAGGAGACAAATGAAATACAAGAGGCATGAAATCTGCATTTTTAACTTATGAGCTAGTTATAAACTATCTAATCTGAAAGAAGAAACCCTCAGGATAATAGGGATGGACCAAAGGGCTTCAATTTAGCTCTGTGTTGGTGGATATGGAGAATACTGAGAATGCGTGGTACTTAAAGGACATGCTGAATTGGCTTTGACAGAGTGCAAGATCCCACCAGGCCTTCCACACCAGTAACACATCCTCTAAACGGGCACATCATCACTGTGGCTCTTCAGCATCTGCTTCACCCACCCTTCTCGCAATGGGTCAGTTGGACCCCAATGTAAATTTACCATCAATCTCTGTGAAATATCTGAAATAACATGCAAAGTTAAGGAAAGGTGTCATAGCTTTGTCTAAGATCGTTAAGAATATTTCAAATTATATTTGCATGAAATTTGAACTAATGAAGGCACCAACGTGACATCGAGAAGGACCAACCTTTAAGAGAAATGGTCTGAGCTGAATTTCTGATGAAGTCACTGACCCGTTATCCCCAAAAGAAAGTACAAATAGTCTGACATTTCAGAGCATGGCCTCTGCAGTGACTCTGACATTAGAAAGAGGCAACAACTTTAGACTACAAGAGGAGTTTACATCAGCTCCAGAAACCCAGGCTGATTGGAAACAACCAAGTCCAGTGCCACCCCAGTCACATTCACAGCACTGGTATGCCAGAGAGGACTCTGGAGGAACTGAGTTAGAGAGAGTGGCCAAACACACCACTTCCCAAGCAAAAGCGGATGTTGATGGACTGCAAACTGAAAGACTATTTAAAAGGGTCAAAAGCAAAGTCCCTGTGTATAAATTGTGCTCTTTTAACAAGCTGGAACATCCATCTTAAGACAATCAGCTGAAGCTCTCATTACAACGTCACGAGATGATGCTTTTTACACAGACTGCCTAGACAGGCCATAGCCTGAAAAGTTGTGAGTGGTCCCACTCATCTGCCTAGAGAAAAGAAACATTCCTCAGCAACCACACAGGGCTTGTACCAGGCACATATATCCCAGGAGCAGAGCTGCCAGATCCCATATGCAGGTTAAAAATCATCAGTTTCTAGCAAAAGACACCAATGGTACCAATTCATAATAATGATGATGATATAGAATCATCAGAGCACAAGAAGAGGCTCCTCCATAGACCTGGTGCTCTCCTGTAACTTGAACGTGTCTACCTGCACCTCAGTGCCAAATTCACAAGCTTAAGCTGCATGTGTGCATCACAAAGCTGCATCCCAAGGGTTGGTGGGAGACTCCAGAGAAAGGGGGGCAACTTCAGGCCTCAGAACTCTCCAGATCATAACCACATCCAAGTAGATTCAGGAGGAACCAATAAGCATGCTGAAGGGCTGGATCAGAAACCTTAGCAGGAAGGACTGAAAAATGCGTTGAGTACCACCGGTCTGCCGTGACAAATACAACAAAAGCTTGCACAGAACGAGGCAGGAGGTGAACCTGAGATGAGGACAGAGAGCAGAAGGGAGGTCTATTTCAGTCCCTGCTCAGAGGACTGCTTTTGTATTTGACATGACACATCTGGGAATTAAAAACCAGAAATGCTCCACCAAGGAGGGATGAGGAAGCCAGGCTCCCTCTCATGCTGTGTGCTCAGGCAATAAGCTCATGTCCTCTGCTCCCCCAGGATCACTGCTGTTGCATCTGGGCTCAGAACCAGAAACTGCAGAGCACATCCCCCCACACCCAATAGCAGACGATCACTTGGGGTGGCCACTGAAAGCCAAGAAGCCAGGTGCCTGGACCAAGGGGCTTTCTGACTCAGTCTTGGCTCCTAAATCTCTCCTTCGTCCCTGATGGCAGAAGCATAGGCAGGCTTCATCCTCAAGCCACCATGAATTTTTTGGAGTTCATTCTTCACTGGCCTGACTTTTAGGGGTATCCCAACCCCACAGCTGCAGGTGGGTGCCAGTGGCAGAAGCAATGAAGTTTGTTGATGTCCACGCTTGCAGCCAGAGCTGTCGGGGAGAGGAGCATCCTGCACGAGAACCCCTCGAGTACCCAACAGCAGCCTGGGCACTGCCTCCCTGCACATCACTGTGCCATGGGAACACACTCTCCTTCACCCAAGATTGAGGAAAGTTACGAGATTCACTAACTTCAGGAATTCTCATGTCCACTGAGTACCTAAGAAGCTGTAAGGTTGCAGCACATGGATGCCACATCCCTGAAACAGTGGGGGTAAGTGCTCTGCCCTGTTATACAGCGGGGTTGCATGGCTCAGCACCCTGCAGGTGATGGAATTGGTGGTGATACAGTGACCAGTGCCAGAGAAGTATCTTCAACGTTAGCCACCAATTATGGCAGGTGTTGTGTTGAGAAATAATTAACAAATGCTCGATGTCAGGCCCCAGAGAGAGGGGCGTCATCAAGGGCTTGTCATCCTTTTCTACTAAGACATCATTTTCCAAACAGTTGCTGTCCCACCCTGGGATAGGACTGCTCCTCCAGCCCCTCCCCCGCGCTGGGCTCCAGCCCTCACCCCTCTTTCTGCACCCAAAACCAGCAACTGCACCCAAAACCAGACTTGCTCAGAAACCAAACCAGCTCTCACTCACAGGAAAAATATTTTCGGGGACAGATGACCTTTTTTTGTGACTCCCTTGACACTAACATTACAGACAAAAAACAAGAGGGAACTCTTGAAATGCTTTTGAACTAGGGAAATTCAAAGAAGGAAGTCAAAACATTACTCGTGGTTTCCTAGACAAGATATGACCCATGTGGTGACTTCTCTGCATGAGATTATAGAGCTATCACTCATTGCCACCATACAACAGGGAAATCAGCAGATCAGGTTGATGATGAATGTCCTGTCTTCATGCCAGACATAGGCTGCTCTGATCTCATTGCCCCCCTCCCTTCTATGGCTGGGGAAAGGCAAGGGGTGGGGGGGGAAGGGGCAGGGGTCCCTCCTCAGACTCAGCCCGGCCGTCAGCAGCAGGGAGACACGGAGACGTGTGGGAACTCATGTGCTGCAGGTCTTGCTAACTTGCAGGATTTTATCATTGATCTTAAGATATTTAGCAAAAATTTTTGATGTCCCAGGTTCTGGACTCAGGAGTCCATCACAGCTTTCTTTCTAATGCTAATTTTCTTTTCTTTATTTTTTTTTTTTCTGGCAAAGAAGATGAGAATGCTAAGTCTATCTCCCCAAACCTCAGAAATGAGGTGAACAAAATGTCTCAAACTGTGTGTGTTTTCTGAAAATTTCTTTCTGTATTCCAAGCTGAGGTTTGTAGCAGCTGTTTGCAAACACAGTAGATCAGGAAAGGCTCAATGATGGGCTCACAAATCACAGCACACCCCCCTGAAGAAAGTGACACCCTTTCGCTGAGCAACAGGATATCATTTTCCAGGATTTTCTGATTTTCCTGGCCTCTCTGAGGTTCCAAGCAGAGCAGAGCTCAAGAAGGTCTCAAAATCAGCTGAACCCTGACTGCACACTGTCCTCAGACTGAAAAACAAGTTAGCAAAAGTGAGTTTGAAAAGAGGGAGCAGAACACACAGGATGGTACTGAAGCGGATGGTTTGGAAGGACAGTGGGGAGGGAGGAAGATGCTGACAACCCGCTGGCACAGACTCTGCTCAAGGAAGCACAGCAGAGGCGATGCTCCGTCCGACCTGCAGGTTTTGATTTAAAGGGCTGTGCCTTCTGGACTCCAGATGACCAATAAGTGCTCGTCGCTTTTAAGAAAGCCCTTGTGCCTTGCAATAATTCACCACTGATTGCCTACATTTCCTTAAAAGAGCTCATTTAGAGTTGATTTAAGTACTCCTGGGGAGGCCAGGCAGGCAGGAGGGGTTGCTGTGATTTATGGACCTGGTGTCAGCTGCAGAAGCAGCAGAGGCTTTCCTGCCCGCAGCAGCGATGCTGGGCACTGGCTGGAGGGTTACTGTGGAGAACGTGAGGGCCAGAGACCCCCCAAAAAGGTCCTGGAAATGATCCATGGCAGCCATAAATCTTACAAGATCCTGTTTTCCTCCACTCTTTAAGGGCCAGCTCTGATCCAAGCATGGCTTTGGTGGGTACCACAGATCCCAGAGATTAGATGATGTTTGCAGTCGCATTTCACTGTTCTCATTTCAGGGAGAGGATCCGATCAGTCTGGGCTACAGCCTCTGGAACACAATTCAGCTGAGCAAGTGCAGGTGTTTGGAAAGGGAACTATCATGCACTGGACTCCATTGACTGTAAAGAGTGCAAAGATGACTTGCTTAAAAGTAGACATTTAAGTTTGGTCAAATAAATGTCACTGGACATCCAGATCAGATGTTCATATCTATATTGGTTTTATCTGTCTTTTTTTTGAAGTGACACCTCCTGCAGTGAGAACTTGTGTGGACCCTGAGCGTAGTAGCTTTTGTCCCACCAGATGCCTTGCTGCTTTACTGACCCTCCTCTCTGATGTCTCCTGACTCTGCAGGTGGCTGCTTGGCTATGGACAGCCTTGGAAGCAGAGGCAGGGGCTCGGTAACGTGTGTAGGCAAATCCCTGATGGCTTCTTCCATTCCTGATCATTCCACGGCATCTCTGCTGAGCATCATGCCCGAGACAGAGATGTCTGAGAATGAGAGGCAAGTGCCCTCCAGGCCTGTCCTGCTCTTCATTCTCACCCACAGCCCGCTGCAGAGCAGAGTCATCCCCAGGAGTCAACTGGCAAAGCTGTCTCCTGGCAAGTAGAAAAGCAGGACAAATCCAACAAGAGTGCAAACTTTTAACCACGTATATCCTTGTTTTGTAAGTGTGCTGCCTCTTTAAAACACTGTGGCTTATATTTCTCTACATTCCTGTCCGGAAGGACTGAAAAAGAAGAATAATACAGGACAGAAACTGCAAGGAAGAAAAGGAGCAGTTTAGAAAAAAGCAGAACGGGGAGCTTTTGCTGTGCTTCCCTCCCTGCACTGAGTCCCCTCTCCATTACTGCCCTCCCAAACTGAGAGCAAGGCCAGCCAAGGGGGGGAGCACGCTTCCCCCACCAAGGTGTAGAAGAGGGTCGGTGCCCCTCTCGTCTTCACTGTTTCCAACCCATGAGCCTTGTCTCCAATTCCTCCCTGGATGAGGACTGGAGAGCTGTCATAACAGGGACTGGTTTCCATAGCAAACCCAGTGTTTTCAGATGGAGAGGCTCAGCCCTGCATTCACTAGAGCTGAAAAGAAAAGCGTTTATTCCCCCGAAAGCATGAAGGACAGGGAGAAGTCTAATGCCACATGTGGTTTATATTTCATGAGCTTCTTCAAAGCAGAAATAGCCTGCTAGTGAGTACCTGCTGGCAGCTTTTCTCAATACATGAGTTGAAGCCTTCGCGATTCAGAGCTGAGTCTTGCTCCCTATTTATCGGTTTGTTGTCTTCACGCAGCATCCGAGGGTCAGTGGTGGGACACGCTGTGCACAGAGGGAGAATATGCTGCTTTTGGCCCACGTGCATTGCCGAGGAGCAGAGCTAGAAACCAGCATGAGGGCAAAACTGAACTGAAGGCACCATAACCTCAACAGCAGGCACAGGAGGACAAGAGAGAGGGCCAGTGAGTGGACATGAATGGAGATGACCATGGTGTTGCATCCAATGGCAGGAAAGAAAAGAGAAAGCGAGGGCCAGGGACACATGGGAATAAGTGCCAGATTCTGGAAAGCACCTGGGGAGGGGTTGGGCATTGCCAAGGTCAAAAAACTGTTACTACTGGATTAAGAAGGGTGGGGAACCTTCATCATCAGACTTATTCTCAGCTCTGCTCTCACCACCCTGCCTGATGGTGGTCATGCCCCATGCTCCCAGGGAAGTTGAGACTGGACCGTCAATGCTTGGCCATCCTATGGCAACCATGAAAGTAGCCTGGGGACCACACTCACCCTCCAGCATCTCTGCTTTTCGTGAATCTGCTTACACAGGGATGTGCCCCTCTTTTGGGCTCTGGCTGCACAGCTACGTTGAAACCACTTTCCATACCCAGCCCCCCATGCACAAGTCCACACGATACACAAGCACTGAAACAGCATACGGCATTTCTTCCAGTTAATCAGCTTTGTGGATCCACTGGCTTGTGGTTCTGCTGTGTGAATGCCAATGTGAGTAATTTCATCTTTTTTCACAGCCATCATGACTATAAACCACTTTAAAAATTAAACCCCTGCTCCCAAAAGCTAGGGTTTTCAACAAAGAGATGGTGTTACGGAAGTCTGGGAGGGAAAACTTTTTAGCCCACGAAGGAGAGAGAGAGAGGTACATTACCGAGGCCATAAAGGGTTACAGAAAGCAAGGGAAATTATTTCTGTCTCCCCTGTAACTAGGGATCCACAGCTCACTTCACACAGGCTGTGGTGTCATCTGCAAGGCTTTGGGGACTGGGAAGAGCTGGAGGGTGGTGGGGGCATTCTGTCTGCACCAGGGCTCCCAGGGGCACTGTGTTTCCAGGGAGGAGGAATCAATCCTTTCCTGGCCTGGTCCTTGGCAGACTGTGCTGAAGAGCATCCCATGAGAAGAAGGATCACCCACCCAGCCCTGACCTGGAGCAGGGAGGGCGCTTGGCTGTAGTAGTTGTCCTGTCCCCAGAGCCTTTCAGCAGGGATGGTGCAAGCGCTGCACCGTGATGCGTCCCTGTCCTCCAGAATGAGTTATCACGTCTATGCAGAGCAGACAGTGCAGCGTTTATTCCTCTTCCAGATGGAGAGATCTGCATTTGCAGTGGACATTAAATTCATAGCTAGGAAAAAAAAGAAAAACCATGCTGCAGCCATAAACCTCCTTCCCTCAGCCAGGGAGCACAGAGTGCTTGTGGGGCTGTAGAATGGACATTGTCCAGCCCATAGGAGACAGGAGGGGACAAAGGTGCTGTCCTCTGAAAGGTCTCACCTTTCTCGTAGCAACACTAAGGGGAGGACAAGCATTTAGCTTTTCCTGTGTCTGACATCTTTGTGCAGAAAATGCACCAAGGCATTTGTAAATGTGCTGGCAAGCGTCGCCTCAACCCACCATTGCTTTCTCCTGGCTACGAAATGAACATCTTCAGTCACAGGTCCGGGCTGAGCGTTTTGCCCGTAGAAGGGAACACTCTGTTTCCCAGCTTGGTGCTGGCAGCTCGTGGTGCGGCCCGGTGCCCAGCTGCATTTTGGGGACAGTCTGCTTCCTCCTTCCCTCTGCCCCTTGACATTCCCTTTCCTGTGGGAGATGGGAACAGCCTGTCCTGCAGCCCTGTGTCCCAACCCTCCTCTCATGACTGGGAACAGATTCCCATGCCCTGGTGCAGGAAAAGACTTCCAAATCCATTCACAAATGCCTACTGGTTAAGGAAAGGTGGGAAGATTCTCTTTTATGTATTAATTACATGTGAACTCATATGCTCTAGAACTACACTAGGAGCACATGAAGAATTACTGCATTAATTAGAGAGTAAATGACCCCTAACTCTCAACAGTGGTCTCATAGGTTTGGCAGCCATTTGTTAATAGCAATGAAAAGCACCAGATTTCATTTCAGAACACAAGGACAAGAGACCACAGGTTCAGGGATTCAGGATTCCCCCACCAGAGCACGAGGAAGTTATTTGTCCCACTGAAATCAGCAAGGGCTGCTGCACGTAATGCCCCCAACATCTCACACGTTTGATTTTGGGACCAAGATCTTTTTCCTCCAGCTGAAATATCTGCAGTGTGTCGTAAATGCAGCACATCAGAGCGATGACCAGGGGCAGCTTTCACTCCTCTGTGGATCTTCCCAAACCAGAGACCCATCAGCCTGTGCATTCTTAATTGACAGAATTAGGAAGCTTATTTGAAGAATACTTGAGTCCTCAGAGTCTAATTTCCTGCTGTATAAATAATACATCAGCAACAGCAGTCTCCAGGAAAAAAAAAAATAAATAAAAGAAAAAAAAAAAAGCCCAGATGAATATTCTAGCTTCCATCACAGTGTGAAAATCCTTTGCAGAGGTTTTTCACAATAGCCCCCAACTGCATTGTACCATTTCTCGCCTCGTCTGATTTAACGAAGGGGATAGGAGCTGAAAATTACACAGGCGGGCCTTGCTGCTGCAGGCGTGATCACACCTTTTGATGAGCACAGCGAGAGCTGGGGCTCTCCAGAATAAACGCTCCAGCCTCCCAGTGCGGAGCCTTCAGCTGTACATCCAGTGAAGCCCACCACCAAGCATCACCAGGAGACCTCCTGGCCCAGCTCGGCCGGCAGCCAAAGGGACCATGATGGCAAAGCACCATGACCCACCCGCCCAGCATCAACCCCGATGCTCCTGGTTGAGCCCCCACTGCCGCCTCTCCCCCCCGTGGCAGCCTCGGGGCTGGAACAGCTCCAGGAGATCGAAGAGCAAGTGCTTATGTTATTAAAAGCCACGTTGCTACACATACATATTCATGGGTGGGGAGAGGATGAGCGCTGCACAGGCATCTGTAATTTTGGCAGATCGCAACTTTTTAAGGTTGAATTTGCAACTGCAAAGTCCCTCAGCAGGTCCAGTCCTGGGTGAAACGTCAATCTGCCACTTCAGACTGGAACAGGCAGCTCTGGGCTTGCTGGACCGCTCCTTGCCCCAGCATCATCCCATGCTCACCTGCTCCGTCTTTAGATCATTTTGCTCCAGCAGCACTCCAGCAGAGGGGAGATTTAGATTAGAGATTAGGAAGAACTTCTTTGCTGTGAGGGTGGTGAGAGCCTGGCCCAGGTTGCCCAGAGAAGCTGTGGCTGCCCCATCCCTGGAGGGGTTCCAGGCCGGGTTGGACGGGGCTTTGGGCAACCAGGTCCGGTGGGAGGTGTCCCTGATCAGGGCAGGGGGTGTGACTGTGTGGTCTTTAAGGTCTCTTCCAACCCAAACCATGTTATGATTCCATGATTCTATGATTCCATGACTCTAGATTCTATGCACCACTGCTTAGCAAAGCTGTACGCAGCAGCCAGCACCTGGACTTACTCCAATTTACTCTGCACTGGCACCACTGTTTTTATTTCTCTCTTGCTTTGTTCCCACTCTGCTGTTGCAGATGCTGCTGGGAAATGGTGGGAAAGCATCTGAGTCTTTGCCCATCTCTGCTGTGTGCTATGGATGCTGCCAGCAGGGACCCATCACTGCTGGATCCACGCTGTCTACAGGGTTCCCACCCACCAAGAAGCACCCACAGGCCTCCAAAAGGCTAAAATGAATGGAGAAGGGGAGGTCCAGGACTTTATCAGAAGTGTTTCCACAGCACAAATATTTGTACTCCTCTGATGTGGGATTTATAAGCACACACTCGGCTCCGGCAGGGAGAGCCTGCAAACATGAGCGAGCTCTCTATGTACTCACTGCTTGCTCCTGCCTTCCTCTGTCTCTCTGGCTTTCTCTCTTGTGTTATTTGTTATTTTTTTGCATGCCTGACCCAGGGAAAAGTGGTTCCTGGCAAACAAACCAGTTAATGGATGCTCTCACTAGAGGCAAAGCGTGGGAGAGAGCCCACAGGAGAGGCTGGGGTGCCCGCCTGCTCACAGGCTGCCCCTGCTCTTCCCCACATTCCAGCCTGGCCCATGTGGAACCCAAATGTCCCATGGACCTCCACTGCTGTGCAGTTTTGGGCCCCTCACGACAAACAGGACATTGGGATGCCGGAGCGTGTCCAGAGAAGGTCAACGGAGCTGGTGAGGGGTCTGGAGCACAAGCCTTGTGAGGAGCAGCTGAGGGAGCTGGGGGTGTTCAGCCTGGAGGAAAGGAGGCCGAGGGGAGACCTTCTTGCTCTCTCCAACTCCCCGAAAGGAGGGTGTAGCCAGGGGGGGTCGGTCTCTTCTCCCAAGGAACAGGCAATGGGACAAGAGCAAACGGCCTCAAGTTGCACCAGGAGAGGTTCAGATTGGAGATTAGGAAAAATTTATTCCTGGACAGGGTTGTCAAGCCTTGGAACAGGCTGCCCAGGGCAGTGGTGGAGTCACCTTCCCTGGGGTATTTAAAAGCCAGGCAGACATGATGCTGAGGGACTTGGGTTAGTGGTGGGTTTGGCAGTGTTATGTTGATGGTTGGACTCCATGATCCGGAAGGTCTCTTCCAACCCGGACAATTCTATGATTTGATGATGGTATGTGGGCAAGCGTGTGGGGGCAGCAGTGCCAGGGACCCCGAGAGCCCCTGCTGAGGATGTGGTGTGAAGCTGAAAGGAGACCCCAGCCCCGCTGCAGGCTGCACCAGCCCTGCCTCAGGCAGCACCAGGGGAACCTCTGCTGCCTCCACAGGCTTTTCCACCAGCCATCTCCAGAGGCAGCCCGGCAGTTCCACAGGAGATCCCTCGTTCTCACCTGATGGGCAGAGTGAAAGGAAGGGCTGTGGCAAATGGAGTCGTTCCTTTCCCCACATGCTGCCTCAGAGGACCACAGCATCCTCTCCACCTTGGAGAGATGAAATCTGGAGCAAACGCAGCAGACAAAGGGGGCCCATTTGAAACAGCACTGCTGATAAATAATTCATGGGAGAGAAGTGGTGAGTCTCAGGGGAACCAGAGCAGGGATCTGTGAATCTGGATGAGTTTGCAGTGCTTTAATTATGCAAATTGACAAATGTCTCTACACTGAGAAATTCTGCTAGTCCTGCAAAAGAGCAAGAGCCGGAAAATGGCAAGAATTTCCCAAGGCCGCGTGCCTAGCCAGCTGCCAGCCACAGCTGGCAGGGGGAATCTCACCACGGCCTCTCTGGAGCTATCTCTGCTCCAAGCAGTAGATGGAGTACAGTGCCTTGACTGCTCTACGTAGCCATGGCCTCAGCCCCACCAGCAGCCTTTGCTCCCAGGATGAGCCACCTCAGGGAGCGGGAATGAAAAGCCAGCTCAGGCCTGTTGTGGGATCACAGATTACAACTTAACATCAGATGAATTCAGCAAGGACAGCTGGGGATTCTCCAAAGACCTTTCCCACTGATAATAGGAAAGATAATAGGAAGATATTCTATGCTCTGGGAGTGGTGAGACCCTGGCCCAGGCTGCCCAGAGAAGCTGTGGCTGCCCCATCCCTGGAGGGGTCCAACGCCAGGTTGGAGGGGCCTTGGAGCAACCAGGGCTGGTGGGAGGTGTCCCTGCCCAGGGCAGGGGTGGGACTGGATGGTCTTTAAGGTCCATTCCAACCCAAACCATTCTATGATCATCTCAGCTGTAATAAAAGCAAAGGGTTTTGTGGGGAGATGCAGTCTCTACACTCCAAAACACATGGGTGGGCACGTGGGACATTTTCTTCCACACATCTCAGAAGCTGCTACCTGGTCCTGTGTGTCCGCCTGGTGGCTGCAGCCCTGGCGCTGGGGTGCCTGGTGCTGGCCCCAAGCCCTGCCCCAGCGGAGCCAAACACCCAGAGGATGGAGGACCCGCAGTCCCCTGCTGAGGGATGCTCACATGCGCCTGCGCAGATACAGAGGCCATCCATCATGGGCTGATGAAGCAATGCCTTTGCCTTTGTAATAGACCTTTGTCACAGGGAACTTTAGGAAAGCCGAGCCTTCTTCTGCCTGTCAGTGGGCCAGGCAGAAATAGGGCAGAAGGAAGCTGAATCTAGGGCACTGGGGGCTGGCAATCTCCCCAGCAGCCGCTAGCCCACGTGGGGTGCGTGGAAATCAGTTCCATTACAGAGCAGGCATCCCCCGGGACCCCAGACACTGCCTCCTCCTTCTTGTGCCCAACATGCAGTTTGTCACTGGAGTAGATTAATTTGGTGCCTGATCCAGGCTCATTAGGATGGAAAGGAGGACTGGGCACAGTCTGCCGAGAGCAGGAGGATGGTCACAGTAAATCCTTGGGCACCTTGGGCTTTGGCCACGAGGAAGAGGAGGGACCCCAGGCCACTGATGCTGTTGTCCTCACCCCCCATGTCTCTGCATGGACAGGGCTGCAGAGCTGAGGGGCTGGGTGGGACACAGCATCCTCCTCCTGTGCTGCAGCCTGGCCAGTCACAGACACTAGTTTCTCTCTGCAAACTATTCACCAGATAGTTATAATTTCCCCACTACATTAACAGTTGTTGGTTTCACTTCT
The DNA here is from genome assembly GCA_013399435.1 of Arenaria interpres. Taxonomy (NCBI): domain Eukaryota; kingdom Metazoa; phylum Chordata; class Aves; order Charadriiformes; family Scolopacidae; genus Arenaria; species Arenaria interpres. The sequence continues at coordinate 144,752 of VXAK01012444.1, read as the reverse complement.
GAAACCCAAGTTTTCTTCTGTTTTGATGAAAAATACTTGATTTCTTCTAAAAATATGCAGTCTTCTGTTACCCAAACCCAGACACTTTCACTGAAAAATTAACACTGCTTCTGAATTATTTTTGTGCTTGTCTCTTTGGAAGATGGTGGGAGAAGAAAGGAGGGAACTGTATCATCAAAAAAAAAAAAAGGGAAAATTTCAATGCAAACAATATTTTATGCAGAAATGCCTGGTTTGATTGAAAATCCATTTTCTCACAAAATAAATTTTTCATGAAAACTGTGTCAGCCAAATCCAAACAGGGACAACCTGGAGCGGAGACAAGCCACCTTGTTCCACTGATGCTGATTTATGCCAGGCTGCCTAGAAGCTGGAGCTGTTGGCAGCTGTCTTGACCTGCCAGGTGCAGAAAAAAGTGGTTGAACCTCCCAATCCCAGTGCAAAACAGGGAAAAATGAGGCTCTGGTTTTTGCTCAGGTTATTCCCAGCACCTTGGCAGCTGGAGCATCACATTGCTGGTTGCCCTGCATCCTCCCTGAGGAAACCATCCTCTCTCCTCACATTTTTGGCAACCTGATGGTGGGGCAGGATGAAATGAAGGCAATGGCCGAGGTGAAATGCACGGTCTACTCAGGGGTGGCCAAGCTGAGACAGCTAAAGGCAGGAATAGTGGGGCATACCCAGTGCCACGTGGTCCCCAGTAGCCTGCTGTTTCTCAGGTTCTCCACCCCTAGAAGAGATGGAAGAGGTGGCAGTAGAAGTATCATACTCCACTCTAGGGCTGCAGAGTAACTTGTATGAGGTTTGTCCCTTTCCCAACGCACGCATCGCCCTGTGGATGGAAGAAGCTGCTTGTGGCTGCCAGCCCTCGGCATCAGCAGCATGTGACACATCTCAGTCTGCAAACGAGCTGTTCAATCCAGACAGGACCAGCGACTGGCCCGTCAGGGGATATTCTGGCACCAGTCCTGTGCTGGAGGCAGGATGCTGGCAGCTGGATGGGGTACCCACATCCCCTCCATTCCTCAGAGAGTCTCCCTCACGGGTTTGCCAAGTGAGCTAAGGACTCAGTGTTCACAGCAGTCACCAGCTCAGAAGCTGGTGTCCTGGGGGCATGGGGTCTGCCGGTTGTCTGTCCTGCACATTGCTCAGGTGGCTCCATGCCAGGAACGGAGCCAGAGCCAACCAAGAGCACACACCTCCAAGCACCCCAGGCACAGTCACTGGAACTTCTGCTCACATGGAGAACAAGGAACGAAGACCAAGAACTACAAATGAGATGTGTCCTGACCACAATTCCTGCCACAACTCCCATACACAGTGGGTTGTCCCCTGGACCTCCAAGCAAAGGCCTGGACACCACACTGTGCCAGCAGACCCAGGATAGCTCAAGGCATGCAGGAGTCTTGGCTGGATTTGGGTAATTCTTGGGTAGACTTTTGTGTGTGTCTTCGTGTCTCTGCACTCCCATTCATCTGCCGTAGTCATCAGCTCTGGGAGCATGTCAAGCCCAGCCACCCTAGCTGCCCTTGCCATTGCAGTTGTGCTCCAAGACCAGAGCTGAGACCTCTTCTGTGCCCGCAGGACACGCGTCCCCATGTGCAGAGAACGGCAGAGCACACAAAGGGGCCAAAAGCTTCTCACGGGGGCACAGCCAGCCCCAGACCTGCCGTAAGAGGAGCATAGTCCTGCTGCAGAGGCAGCATTTCTCAGACACACCAGCTACTTTGCTCCTGGCTGGCCTGAGCCATGCTTTTGGTGCATTGCAGGAGCAGGTCCATGCCAGTCACCACCTTTCTTTGGGATCACTGGACCTTTTGCAGGGATGCACCGCAAGCTCTGACTCTTCTACAGCAGACGGTGGGTCTGTTCCCCTCCTCCTCCCTGGGGGAGAGACCAGCACGGTCCCTGCCAGCTCCTTGGGTGAGAACAGCCTTTTTTTGTAGTTCTCTTTTTGGGCAGCTTGGCCAGGTGGAGAGAGAAAGCTGCATCTGACCTTGAGTGGGGCTCAGAGGTTGGTGCAAAACCGCTTCCTTCGGCGCAGCCCGAAGAGGCGAAGGCCCCATTATTTTCTGCCTCAGCACTGGAGACAGACAGCAGCGTCTTCAAACAGGATTCTCTCATCAATCATTTATTGGATTTATGCAGCTTCACTTAGGAACCTGATTTATATTTCCTCTCAATTTACTGCATTTGAATTGTTTGCAAATAGGCACGTGAATCACCGGTTGGAGCAGAAAAAAAAGCTATTTTCAAGCTTCATTTAGGCTGTTCGAAGCATTAATTTTTAGTTGCAAAGGCTATTTTTTGCTAAATTGGTTTTTAGATCTTGTCTTCCTTGTGCTGGGTTATAAATTTAGTGCTGCTGGAGCAAAAATGATCAGAATTGGATTTTTCAGCCTTCTGAAGCAGGTGCAAGGGCCCCATTCTGTGCTGGGTTGCACTGCGGCACCGGGGAAGATAATTTGGCTCTTCTGTTGAGACAGAAATACCTGCCCTCCCCCCGAGCACAATTTAGCACAAGCTCTTAAGGACAAACTGAAGCCCTGTGCACACTCTCCCATCTTCCTCTGGCATCAGGATTGGATTTTTCCTTCAAGCATATTCTGAATCCTTAAGCTATCCTCCAAGGCCATCTTTGGTCTTGGAAAATCACCTTTGAATCTATCACGGGAAAAGCCTTCAACTCAGCTGTTTTAAAGGTGAACTTGTTTCAGGGCCACAGCATCCCAGCAGCATGTGTGGGTGGTTGGTGGACGATGTTTTATTTAAATACAAAGGCATGAGATTCCAGCTCATTTCAAACAAATTCTTTGGTGGGAAAATATGCACATATTTTTGACACAAATCTGTCTGCGGCTCCATTAATTCTCTGCCAAAGTGTTTTACCTGCTGGAGCAGATGATAATTCAGCAATGTAAACAGAGCCTTTTAATTTTATTTTGGGATCACGAATGGAAACAAACTGATTAACAAAAGCAGGGTAAACAATGGTTCTGCCTCCTCCTGTTTGTATTAATATTCACCTGGTATTGATGCTGTTGTCCCAGGAGCCTGTGTCAACACTGCCAGCCGGGTGCTGCGCATCATGCTGAGCCCTTCACATCCAAGGGCAAGGTCCAGTGCCAGGGGGGTGGCTTCTGCAGCAGGAGGGTGGGCAGAGTGCCTCCTCCACACCAGCAGAGAGGGGAATGCATCCCCCTGGCTTCTGCTGCCTTCCAGGGAGCTCCCTCTCCTGCTGCCAGGGGCTGCCTCACCATCCCCGGGGTCCACATCCCTGCATCCCTGGTGCTAATGCTGCAAGGGAGGTGGGATGTGAAGCTGCCGGGCAGGTGAGCCTTCAGGCATCCCAAGAGGGTTTTGCTCCAGGGCAAGGGGAAGGAATATGAACCCAGGACACCACAGAGTGCCTGAAAGCAGCCTGGGGTGGCAGCCCCAGCCCACATGGTGACATGTGTGCTTTGGAACGCTCTCCAGAAAGCAAGCAGTGTTTGGGAAGTGACATGGCACATATAAATGTGTCGCTAATCTCCTGTAAATTATTTCAGCGCAAGCATGGGGGAGTGCAAAAATATTATCCCAGCTTGAGGAAGGGCAGAGGGAGGTGTTCAGAGCCCTGATTCAGGACACCACCGCTCATGCTGCAAACCCAGGAGAAACCCTGCACCCACCATCCACAGCAGCACAGGGAAGAGCTGGCTCCCTCCCAGGGTCCGCAGGGCACACGGTGGGACTGGGGAGAGGGAAACACGACAGCCGGTCCTTCTCCACACCACCTGATACAACAAACTCATGTCCAAGCAATAAAAAATAACCGAGACATGGCTCCTGTCTAGACGGTGACGCCACCACAGCCAGCCAACTGGAATTTGGCCTGTGCTGAGATGCACCCAGGGGTGGCCGACAGCCTGTGGTGGATGTGCCACTGTCTCCCGGGGAAGGGATGCAGGACAAGCTACAGAGACCACTCCCAAGCCCCAGGCTTGATTACATCTTGGCCAGATTTGTGTCCCATTCCAGCTACCAGAGAAGAAAAACCCAGAAGGTGTCAGCAAAGTTTTGGTGCTACAAACACAGCTTTTACTTCCTTCACTTACTTCCAACAGCTGCTCCTTTACCCTTTGCTTTGGAAAATGGTCAGCTGGACCTGTGCAAGGGACTGGCACACGTAGGTCACTGCAGGGACGGAGCAGGTGAGCATATTTCCACACTCTTCTCAACCCCATATGAGTCATGAGCACCATGATGCGAGAGCTGGTTTGGGGAGCACAAACATTGGCATCAGAGGATGCTATCTCCACTGGTGATGCCTCAGAAAGCCCTGAAGGAAGTGCTCATGCCCAACCTGGTGTGTTTGCGGACAAGAAGGAGAACAGAAAGACAACCCTGTGGGTCTCATAGCCTGGTGGCAGCTGCTAACAAGAGATCAGAGAGGTGAGAGGAAGACACAACATCCCTACCAGGCTTTGCTGGGCTTGAGGGTTAAGAAGGTGATGTCTAGACCAAGACCTCACTGAGATTACTTACACAGATATCTGTACACATATCATAAAGCCCATTACACTTTGGATCCCAATAACAGATTTCACTGGCTGTTGTAGACCACTTAATCCTGGTGCACTCCAAAATGTTGGAAGTGTCAAGCTATTTGCTGACCTGGGTCGGAAACCTGGGAGAGATCCGCATGCCACCTTCCTGCTCAAACAGAGGGACAACACATTCCTGCTGGAGGGACTATAAATGGGTGGAAGCAAATTCAGGGGAGTGCTGAAATACAGAGCTGTAAGGCAACGTCAGAGCTTGGCAAAAAGGGGAATAACTATGAAACCATGAAAAAGTAGGGTTCCAGGAACATAATTTAGAAACTGTGTAATAACACATAGCCACCCATGTGCTAGCTTGTTGCAACTTAATTTGAATTCCACGGTTGTCACAAATATTGAATAAACAATGATTTCTGAAATACCCTTATTGCAAGTTCCTGTAAAGCAGCGAAAATGTTCCCATTGGAGGGCGCTCAGATAAGGAGAGGGAACTCTGAGCTCAACCTGCCAGAGGACACCAAGGACCTCCTATAGCGTGCAATTTGCTAACTGTTACAATATGTTCTTACGACTGCAGTTCAATTACCTCTTGCAAGAAGTAAAGGGGTAGAAAATCAGCTCTTGAGGGTTCCTTTTTGTTCATCAAAGAGATTTCTTCTCAAATCACCTTAAGAACATTTTGTTAGCAGGCCTGCAGATGCTGAAAGGCTAGTGGTAAGACCCCAATATAAGGAAGCTCCAACAGTAATAGAATAAAAAGATCATTGACATGATGCCTGTGCTGTGGATGGAAATGACTCCAGAGTCCCCAGGACATCTTTGGATCCTGCATCGGAGCTCCGTGATCCCCCCTGCCAAGGGCACGTACCAGCAGTCAGCCAGCCCAGTCAGGCACCTGGTGTCGCCCCCCTCATTTTGTCCAGGAGGAGATGCCAGGAGGGGGCTGTGGTGGAGCAGAGGCCAGAGGGAGACATCTGGATTGAGGGCTGGGTTTGCTGGTTGGCTTTAACTACATGCTACATTCTGTGAATTTTTTCTAATGGGTTTATAAAGGCTGTCATTAGGAAGATCCTGGAGGAACCCTTTGACTTTGGTCAAATTAGCCAAACTTCTATTCTTTTAACCCCAACAAGAGGCAGGCATGATCTCCAGGCCATGCTGTCAGATGCAGGACAGTGGGGTCCCATGGTGACAGCATTTTGGTATGGGCACCTGGTTGTCCAGCCAGAGAGAATGCTGCCCCAGCACACAGTGTCAATCTGGAAAGCTGGGGCAGACACTTGCCACCATCCTGCATTTGTAGACTGGTAACATCAGATGTCCCGAATACCGAGAAAGGTCCTTGGGAGGAGACAGCCAGGCCCCTCCAGCTCAGAGCAAGCTTGGGGAAGGCAGGCTTCTGTTCCCATCACCATCACAGCAAAGCTTCCACCTCATAGACCAGAGCACAACAAACTAGGAAAGCCAATGCGAATATTATTTGGGAGCGTTTGTTTAAAAATAATTCATACTGGTTCGGAACACCTGCAATGTTTTACGCTACTTATGTTCGCTCTGTGATTCATACATATATTTTACCAAGCAGCTGCATGGCCTGTCTGTCTTTGGAAACCAAGCAGTTAGCACCCATGTACTGTGGATTTTCACATACACACACACACAGAATAAACGAACCAGAAAAAAAAATATCTGTGGGATGCCTTATTGTAATTTTAGAAATCTGTTAAAAAGAAAGATGGATAAGAGATGGAAAGTAACCTCAAGCTTCTAAAAGTTAAATCCTTGTTTCTGCAATACTGAAGCAGCTCTGAATCTGGGTCTTAGCAGCTCCTGTGAACCTTTTTTTTTAAAAATTCTTTTTTTTACACAAGAATTGGCATATTGAACCCGAACAAAGATTGTCAGAGCTTTCATCCTGTCTCTGACACAGCCAGCAGCCTCGACTTAGGTAAGAGTAGGAGAAGAAGGGCAGGAATATGATAGCCCTTCCCCTGACACACTGTCAGAGGTAAGAGTCAGTGGTTTGGAGACTTCCAAAATTGGGATTGCACACGAACCATCTGCTTTATGGCCACCAGTGGATCCTGGAAAGTCAGTTTGCCTTTCCTCTCTTTAAACTCACTCCCACATTTTACTGAGTGCTACCACTGTTAAAAATAGCCGCTAATTACTCTCTGCTCATCTGCCCTGCCCCACTCATTGCTGAGGAGACCTTTGTGTAAAAGGTCTCCAAAAGTATAAAAACCTCTACATGGGTCTTTCCCCATCTGAGACCTATTTTGTACCTCTGATCATCCTGGCTGCCCTTCTCACAGGCTTTTCCTTTACTGCAGCATCTTTTCTGAGGCAGGGCAACAAGAAAGATATAGATTATTCAAAACATGGACAATACCATGGGCTCATTATATATATATTAAAAAATCTTCTCTCTTAGTGGCATAAAATCATTGCACATTCAAAACAAATTGATTCCTTGTTAAGATTAAAAAGTGATCTCAGTTTTCAATGCATGAACAGAGTTGCTGTATAATTCTTGTACACACAAGTTGACATTTCCAAACGAAGCAGTAAGAAATTAGCTTCGTACTTCCAGCTGCAGGGAGTTGGGAAGGCTTATCTGAAGCATTTAACTGCTTGAGGAGCCAAAGTCCCAAAAAAATTTAACCCGCAACCTCTGGTGATGGGATATGTTCAAATCAGAGCCCCTTGGCTCTCTCTCTGGGAGAGTCCTCAGAGCATTAGAAAGTGGATTTTGTTGCTCAGCAAATGTGTCTGTATTACTCCTATAAAGAAAGTTTTTCCTTGGGCTTTAGCACTGCTTTTCAGTATGGATGAGCATTTTAAGGACTAACCTTAAGAAATAAACTTCTTCAGAAGCAAAAGTCTCTATGGACAAGCTGGGAAAGTGCTCCGAAACTAATTAAAGAAACAAGCACAAAACAACCACTTTAGCAGCATAAGCCTGTAAGACGAAAAGAAAATGCAGACCCACAACATGAAAAGAAATAAAACTAATTTAAATTTTAAAAACATTTTTTTATTCCCCCAACTGCATTGTGCTTACCCTGATTTCTCTGCACATAACAGCCCTTGGCCACAGCTCAGCCATCGGCATTTCCCACACACATTGGCAGTTCCTGGGTTGCAGTTCATTTTGCAAAACCTGCAAAGCTGGGTTTGAAGAAGACCTGTGCTCTTTCAGACCACCAGATCCCCCAGCATGGTCAGGAACAGTGTCCAGGACGATGCATGTACCTTCATAGAATCATAGAATGGTTTGGGTTGGAAGGGACCTTAAAGACCACCCAGTCACACCCCCTGCCCTGGGCAGGGACACCTCCCACCACACCAGGTTGCTCCAAGCCCCCTCTAACCTGGCCTTGAACCCCTCCAGGGATGGGGCAGCCACAGCTTCTCTGGGCAACCTGGGCCAGGCTCTCACCACCCTCACAGCAAAGAAGTTCTTCCTGAGATCTCACCTAAATCTCCTCTCTTTCAGTGTCAAATCCTTCCCCCTCGTCCTAGGGCTCCCTTCCCTGATCAAGAGTCCCTCCCTTTCCTGGAGCCCCTTTAGGGACTGGAAGGGGCTCGAAGGTCTTCCCAGAGCCTTCTCTTCTCCAGGCTGAACCCCCTCAACTCTCTCAGCCAATCTCCTGCATGGTGCTGGTGTGACCTTCTCCACCAGTGTGGAGGCTCTCAGGTCTGCTCTTGCACAGACCTGAGCTGCCTTTTGCCTCCCCATAGTCATACTGCCTGCATTTCTCAACCAACCATAGAATCCTCTTGGTTGGAAGGGACCTTTCAGATCATCGAGTCCAACTGTCAACCTAACACTGACGAAAACCATCACTAAACTATGTCACTAAGCACTACATCAACCCATCTTTTTTACTCCCTCCAGGGATGGTGCCCCAACCACTTCCCTGGGCAGCCCATCCAAGGCTTAATAACCCTTTCAGTGTAAAAATTTTTTCTAATATCCAATCTGAACCTCTCCTGGCACAACTTGAGGCCATTTCCTCTTGTCCTAAAAGGTGTCACTTGGCTCAGCTGGCTTCAGCCACCGGAAATTAGAGACCCAATACCTAAACCAGCAGCAAGCCCCAGCTAGCACCGTCCCACTGTGTCTTCCCAGAGCAGGAGCAGTGCAAGCTCGACACATGCAGTGGGTGCCACATGTTGAGTCAGACATGTGCCTCTCTCAGGAGGCACTTTTCACCAACACCATCTGTGCAAAGGGTGCTCCAGGTCTCCGTAGTCCAAGCACCAGTCGTGGATGCCAGAGCCACAGCTCTGGTCTCTGCCAAGGAGAACAGGCTGCCGTGGGGTTGGCGGCGTTTCCAGCCACTTCACAGCCTGAGCCTCATGCTCAGAAATTGCAGCAAGATGGGAAAGGTCAAGCACTAAGAGTCCTTGATGCAAGTCTTTGCAAAACCACTTTGCAACCTAAAAACACTCAGCCTGCTATTTAAAGAGGGGACTTTCCCAGGAGACAAGCCTGGCACAGAGTATAGGAGAGGAAGGAGTTATTAGCTTTTCCTGTACAATGTCTAGGAGAGTTTTGCTGCTGGCATAGCCCTGGCCTGGCTTTGCCTGAAACCCATGGAAAAACCTGAAATGGGTATTGTAGAACCTGTAAAGGGGATAGTTCCTGCAGAAAGCATGGCCAAGCATGGAAAAGGTGGAGAACAAACATGGGCCTGCTTGGAGGTATTATGCAGTCCTTCGTAAGTCCCTGCATGTCAGCTGGAGTAGGAACAAGCTCCTGGCTGAGGGAGATACGGAGCTGAGCTCCTTCCATCTGAGCGTGGACTTATACCTGCTTTCTGTATCAGCCATGCCATTGTTGGTGCCTCTATCGATCGCTGCTCTCCTTGCTGAAAGGGACAATGGAGAGAGCTCAGCGTGAGACCATCCATGTAGGGACATGGACAACAGGGCAAGTGAAGCTGAGTGTCACCATACACCTTAGGAAGGAGACAGACAACAAGAAGCTCAGTATAGGAGAACAGCAGGACCAGACTCCTGTAGATTGACCACGGGTGAATGGGTGATGCCTCTCCCAGGAGTGGGCTTTTGTAGGATCTGAGCCCATTCTGTCTAAAATCAAACACTGCTGCCCAAGTTTTGTCTCCATTTAGACACCTGCAAAGCCATCATCTCTGCACCTTCGGGCAGCCTGTCTGCTGGTGGCCAGTGAGGACCATGGCAGCAGACAAAGGGTCAGGCAGGACCCTGGGCCAGGTCACAGGTGGGGTTCTTTGCTGCCCTGATAGACCAAGGGGAAACCGTTCACCCACCCAAGTCTGCCACAGGCAGTGTCTGCAATCTCAGAAAAGGGTCCTGAGCCAAAGAAGAGGTGCTGACCTCTATTAGCAAGGCTCTTGGCTCACCCCCAGCCCTGCTCATGTGTTCCCTCCCTGCCCTGAGTGCCATGAAAAGGCTGATTTTTCACTTTTCCTGTATTTTCGCAGTGAAAGGGAGTATTTCTGCAAAACTCACAGAGCTGGGTGTGAACAAAGGAGGAGTCGTCAGTAGAACTGGAGGGGTTTCCACTAGACAGATTTGAAGGGCAACGAAAGAAGCAGGGGAAACTTCTGTGCACATGGACACCTCCTTTTGCTACAGGCCATGTGTGCCTGTTGTGCACACACACCTGCAGTTCCTACTATGTCCCTGCAATTTAGGCATCCTGCAATTGGGGCACTATTTTTCCCTCAAACTTAAAACCAGCAATTAAAACTGTTGCTGCCCTGAAGGCAGGCACACTGAAGGACTCCAGTCATTCTAGCTCAGCATCCCAGGATAACCATGTCCAGCAGGCTCCTGGGAATTTCTTCCAGACCAACCACAACTCCCAGTAATAGAACAAAATAGGAGGACCTGCCAACCCATCAATCTGATCCCGGATGCAATCCACACAGCAGAGGAAAGGGCAGCCAGCTCTGAGAGTAAAACCGAGTGATGCCTGGCTCGGGGGGGAGCAGCAGGCGGCTGAGTGCCCACCAGGGCAATCCCAGGTCCATGCAAGCTGGAGACAGGTCTCAGGACAATTCTGGTCAAAGTCTTGGTGCCACTCTCCCTTGGCACATTACTCTCATCATCCTAGCCTCAGCTGCCTTTGCTCTGCCAGCAGAAGAAATGAGCTGGGATTGTGGGCCAGTGAGAGCAGATGCAGCCCAGCAGGACTATCAGGGATGCAGTGTCAGTATGCAAGTAGTTCCCTTGTTTGGTCATGGTCTCTCGGGTGGTCTAGAGCCCTGGCATGTCTTCTTTCTCCAGCTGAGCCTGGTTTTCTGACTCTGCCAGGAGAATGATGTTTCCCTCCCTTCACCCAGGATGGATCCAGGGGCAGCTCCCTCCAGCCCTTATGAACATTCTGCGTACCAGCTTGTCTTTGGGAGACATAGCAAGTTTATGGCCTTTGCATCTCAGAGGGGTTGGGAATCAGTCCTTGGTGGAGGGAACTAGGATGAACTCAAGCCCTGCTTCTGCCACCCTGCACTGGATCTCCTCAAATGAACCGTGAGCCAAGACTGCGTACTCCTGCAGCCGTGGGCAGTTGTGCAACTGCACTGGAAGGGAAAGGGCTGGTAGGTGTAAAGCCAGTTCACCTCTATTTTGACCATTTTAACCACCTTCATTTCACACCCGGGCGCAGACATTAGCTACAGCTTGAAGTCTCCAGTGAGAGAGTGGAGGCTGCAGGCATTACCTCCTCCCAGGCTGGGAGAAAAAAAAGCCAAAAGCCCCCTGCATCCCCCGTGCCAAGTACCAGCATTGAATCGCAGATAAATGCAGAGGAAGGAGAGAGAGAAGCTGCTGCTGTCCAAGCAGAGGAGAGGACAGGAGAGGACGGGAGTGCTGCTAGCACACGGCCAGCCAGCTTCACACAGAGGGGGATAAAGTAAAACAAAACTTCATTGCCTGTGTCCAACTCTTTGACTCATTGCCTGCACCAGACCCAACTCTTCCTGCGCCACAGGCCCGTGAATCTGCCAGGGCATGTCCAAAAGCACTAACTGCTCATCAAAAATGCATCATCCAGCCAGTGTCATAGCACAAGTCACAGTCCTGGGACGTAACACCAGCAATAAACATGATCTGCACGTCCAGAGGGAACCGGCCCATGCAGAAGGAAGGCAGGATTACAGCATCACTCCATTTTGAAAACATCCCAAGTGAGTTTAGAGAAAGGCTCTAGAGGGAAACAGTTGTAAAGAAAAGCCTAAAAGAATACCAACGGCCAGGAAAAATGGTGTGAGGATGAAGACACATGATCTGCCTTTCCTCTAGGCAGAAGCTAAAAGAGGTGATCTGGTAACAGCACCTAAGTACTTTCAAGGAAGAAAAGTACAGGGTACTCAAAGGCTCCTTAATATAGCGCAGGATGGCAAAGCAAGATCCAGTGGCTTAAGGTTACAGCCAGAGAATTCAAATCGGACAATTAGATGAGTCACAGTGATTAACCACAACCACAAACGGTGGAGGGAAACAGCAGCCCATCCATCTACCGTGTCCTCAAAGCCAGACTATCCAAAGAACAATACCGTGTCCAGTGCCCGACACAACCAAAACCAGCCCTTTCAAGGTGGGACTTCTATGTTCACGGTCCCTCCCATCCTAAATCATGCTCACGCAGGGGCACATGGCAAGCCCCAGCAAGGCAAACAGCACACAGCCACTTCTTCCCACGTCCTGCTTCCTCTTGCTGCCCTCTCTGCTCCCAGCTTTTCAGGATTTTGCTGAAGTTCCAAAACTCTCTGCAGGCAGTGAGAGAGGGATGTGGATGCAAACAGCCTCCCCCCTGCTCAAGAAGGGAGGGAGGTTTCGGCGGCACGTGCACCATGTGGCAAACGAAAGCTGCCTCCTAACCTCCCGAGCACACTCTTCCCTTGATCTTCATTGTCATTTCGTTGCCAGCTTTGCCCTTGGCCATCTTTGTCCCGGGCCATTTGCTCGCAAGCTGAGCGTCACCCCATTGTGCCCCATTTCCCAGCATCGCACCCCGAGCTGTTGTTTCCAGCACCTCCCAGTTCAGCACCATCTGTGCCGTTCATTGCCGCTCTGCCTGCGCCTGCCTCCAGCTCACTAATGAAGCTGTTAAACAAGAAACACCAAGTGTCCCCCCTGCACCCTACGCACAGCCTCAGCACCCCACCCTGCACCCTGCCATTACCCATCCTCGCAATCTTTGCCCTTTACAGCAGCGCTTACAACCCAGGCACTTAAAACTCAGGCTGCGACAAAGATTTCATGTGAATCTGCACCAAATGCTTTAGTAAATCTCGGTCTTGCACAGTCTCTTCATTTTGTAATTCCTCACTAAAGGGTAGACCCAGCTGAGATGTTTTTGACAGAGCATTTAGGAAATGCAGCACTCCTGAAAGGGACCACAATGAGGAATTGCATCTATTTTGACAGAGCTCCCCAAACAAACACCTCAACACTATTTGCTTTAATTTCCTTGTTTCTTGAACACTCAAACATGTATTCCAAAATGGATCCCTCATTGTAATTTCATTTTTATTGGTGAAAAGAATGTATACCCTGCTTGGGAATTACAGAAAACAAGATGCTCCCATGTTTTCAAAGCAGCTGGGACTGTATTTCCCATCCGTGGGAAAATGTAAGGGTCATTTTTGTTCTTTCTTGGGAAATCTGGGGCAGGCAAAGGAGGGGGATAACATTGAAATCTCCCACAGAATACTAACACTGTTTTTTAAGCATCTCTCCCAAACAGTATTTCAGTTTTCTTAGCAGGATTAATTCCTTATAATCCTAGGGTACAGTTTGCCCTTGTATCAGCCCTTTCCTCAGCCCTGTTTCCTGAGCTTGGCAGTGTCAGAGTAGCTCTGTCATGAGCCCCTGCACCAGGACTGGGTCCCACGTTTCTGAGAGGTCTTTTTCTCCAGTTATCCCTTGTCTATGGGAGCTGGCTTTACCAGAGAAGCGCCCCATACCTGCCAGGAGGAGCATACTCAGCACCTGCACACCTTTGCTGAGGTCCAGTTGCCATGTGCCTGGTCCCACCAAGCTTCTCTCTTGGACAAAGTTCCTGTGTAGGGAGGGTCCAGTTACAGAGCTAGACCTACCAACTGCTTCCAAAGGAGCATGCATCCAGTGGGGTAAGGAACTAAACATCCCTGTTTGGGTCACAAGGCCAGGTCCCTGTTTCAAGGTCTCCCCTTCCACACTGGAGGATCATTTAGAGAGCCTGGGTCTCAACTTCGGCAGGGGCTTCCCCAGAAGGAGCCATAGGAGCTCAAAGCTGCATCGCAAAAAGCTGTCCTCTGGGACCTCATGCCACCACCCGATGTTTGTCACAGAGCCATTCAGTGGCTCCGCAGCAGCTCTGCGCTCGCAGCCAGCTGGGACATGGTTGGCTTTAGACCAGGACACCAAATATCTTCCCCCATTTCCTACTTCAGCAAAGTTGACACCCAGGCATGTGCCACTGCCGTGTCCCTGGCCAGGTCACCTGGCTGCCTGGCCAGGTCAGCACCAATCTCTTCCTGCCCCAGCCGAAGGGAAACCTCTCCATCACAAACAATGCATCGCCTTCACCTGAAGACAGCAAAGTTACGAGGCAGGGAGAAAACATAGCTGAAGAAACCACCCTGGTATCCTGCTGGGCGTAAAGGGAAGGGGAATCCAACAGCCTTCTCCATAGCAGGTGAGCCTGGGCCCTGCAGCATTGCAGGCAGGAGGGTGGTTCAGGAGTGGCCATGGGTACCATGGGTTCCCAGTCCGGGGGTGCTGCAAGACATGGCCAGAGAAGACCCCTCGGTCTGGAGAGGGAAGCAGAATTCACAGCTCAGCAGAACACAACAGGCATGCAATTGGCTGGAGCACGTCTTCTGTTAGTCAAAATAAAATGTAGATGCTTAATTATTAATCAGCTCATATGCAAAATAGGTATCATAGCAGAATGGGGGAGGGGAGAACGCGTTGTTCCTTAAGAATAAATATTTAACATGATACAGAACAGCATGAATTTTTAAAGATGAGTTTTTGTAACTGCTGCAGCTCCTGAACTGCTAAAGAAGCAGACCATCTTCTGGCATCAATGCCGGCTTCTAGAGTGGGCACCAGCCATTTCCACACAGGGGCTGCAGAAGAGGAGGAGGAAGGACGTGAGAGCCTGGGCCCCAGGAACAGCAGCTTTGCACCCACCACCCTCCTACGCCCACTGCAAAGCAGCTCTGGAAGCGCAGCTCCGGTTGGTGGGGCCCAGCTGGATTCCAAAGGGCTTGGCCTGCCCTGCCGTGTAAATGACGAAAACCCAGGTGATTCCTGCTGATTTCAGGAGGCTACACAGCAAGAACAAAGGCTCAGGGAGCTGAGCTGCTTCAGCCATTTATACTTTTTGGAATGTGTGATGTTCTCTATCCTGCGTGGGGCTGGAGATGAGGATAGATGCAGCACCTGGTGCCCAGGACCCTGCAAACACCCACCCTCACTCTCACTCTGCCCTTTCCCCAGTCCTCCCAGTGCCTCAGCACCCATGCTTTGGGCCCTGCCTGCAGCCTCAGGAATGAGTCAGAAAGGGAATTATTCTGCCCGTCCCTCTACAGGGAATACAGTCTGCTCCAGCCCAGCTCAGCCCATGCAACCCTCCTGGCCCCAGCACCGCCAGGAACTGGACCCAGAGGAGCCTTTCTCACCCTTGTGCTGCTCAGGGCTTGCCCAGCAGCTCCTATTGGGATGCCTGCTGTGATCCCCAGCTCCCAAACTTCCCGCTGTGAATACCTGGTGCCTGCTAGATGGGGCTGCCACCCAGGACCCTGCCTTCCCACTAGGTAAAGTGAACAGAGCTGGAGAAATTCCACCCACCACCAGCTCTGCTCTCTCCTGCCTTGGGCACCTCCATGGCCAGGGCATCACCTGGGGAAGCTCTGGGTAGGGGCAATGGGGCACTGCACCACGGAACAGCGAGGAGGAAAGGGCTTATGCAGCTGATATCAGACCCCGCAGCTCTATCCTGACCTCCTAAGGGCTTGCTGGATGCTCAGAAGAGCTCTGAGGAGCAAAGCAGGAGCTAAACTTCCCTTTCAGATTTCTGCTGAAGTCAGACAAACCGAGGAGCACCGATGCCATTTTCACAGGTAGAAGCACCAAGAAATGATGCTAGCTGAGGAGATAGGTCCTGAGTGCTGGGCCAAGGGGCAGAGAGCCCAGCAACAGCAGCCCCCAGCTCTGGTATGGATGCAGGGAGGAGCAGGAAGGTCAACATGCCAATGGTGGGGGGAATGAGTATGGAGAAAGTGTGTGTGTGGGACAGGGTGTCTGCAGGAAGGACCCCCCTGGCAGGGCAGCTAGTCTGGTGGGCATCAGCAAGATCTCTGGCCCCATATGCTGGGTTGAATGAGCTTTGGGAAACCTCTGCTTTTTCAGTCCACCATCCACTGCCAGAAGCCAGTGGCCTTTAGATACCACCTCCAGCTTCCTCCCAGCACAGACTCGATGTCTTCTTGCAAGCAGTGCATGGAGGAAGCTGCAACAGCACTGTGAGGCAGTACCAGGAGTGCCTCTTCCCTGCTCCTGAAGCTAAACAGTTAAAGCTGCAACATTGGTGAATGATCCTCAGCTGTGCCTGCTCCCAGGGACTCCAGGACAGTCCCCCCTCTGCTGATGGGCCACAGGAAAGCTATTACACTCTCCCTTGATATATACCTTCCATAAATCCAGGGACTATAAATTAGGGTAACTTTCTGCTTTAAGGGCTGTCTGAGCTCTGCAAAGGCATCCCAAAGTCAGGCAGATCCTCACCAAAGACACAGGTACTCTGTCCTCACCTCCCTGGGGGATAAGGAGCAAATGCACCTCTGGGGCATGGAGCAGCTGTGCCAATGGCTGTATTTGCTCAGGGCTTGGGAAAAAAAACCTGATTTCTATCCTCAGAAGGGAGGGGAGACTGAAGCTAGTTCCTATGCCGCTCCTGCTGTCCCCAGGATCTGTCACCCCTCCTTGCAATGCAGCTGCTCTTTGCCACTGTCCCCATCTGGTTTGGAGGAGCGACTGTCTCGCTGTTGAACAACAAGGCACCGCTGTGCCGAACACAGGGGAAGGAGTGCTGAGTCCTCAGCATCGCCGCTCAGAGGTCAAAGAAGAGGGCCGTAAAAAAGATGCAGCACTTCCCTGCTCATCTTTGAGAGCACGTTACCCTGTAATGACTCTGCACTGTGTCTTGGCAGGAACGGAGAGAGCTCTGAGCTAGCACAGAGCCTCTTCCTCCCCTCCTCCACCAGACTGACGTGGGTCACTGTGGCCTTCTGCCACGTGTCCATGCTCCGGATCCAGCCTCAGAGCTGACCCCCACTCCACCAAGACTGCCTGAGCCCACTCTGCCACCCCCACATCCCAAATGGCATCCCTGCTGCCCACAGGGATGCTCCAGGCTGTGCTGGGAGCCCCAGGGTTGCAGGCAACAGAAATGGAAATTGACAGACCACATTGGGATTTACCTCACTGGATCCAGCTCCAGGCTGCAGGCAGGAGCAACGCGACTCACCAGCCCCA
The DNA here is from genome assembly GCA_013399435.1 of Arenaria interpres. Lineage (NCBI taxonomy): Eukaryota > Metazoa > Chordata > Aves > Charadriiformes > Scolopacidae > Arenaria > Arenaria interpres. The sequence continues at coordinate 127,686 of VXAK01012444.1, read as the reverse complement.
CGGGAACAGCATCCACTGGTCACCCACTGCCTCGGGGCAGCAGAAATCCCTCAGCTACACCTATTCCACACCAGGCATACACCTGCTCCCTTTGCACTTTGCCCTTTGCTTCCCCCGGGGCATCTCTCCTGCCTGCCAGGCATGGATTGAAGCTGTGGGCAGCACTGCGAGAGCTGGACCCACTTTAGAGAGCCCACCACAGCCTACGTGAGCCCAAGTCTGTGGGAACACAGCAAACTGAGCCCTCCAGGCACATGGCATGTATGGCTGATTTGCCCTCCCCAGAAGGCTGGGGGGAGCAGAGGGGTGCAGACCCCCCTGGGGGGCTGTGCTGCAGTGGGTCTGAAGTTGCCACCCCACCAGGGATGCAGATCTTGGCCATGTGAGGGCTCCCAGGCTGCAGCAAAGCCAACTTGGGCACAAGTGACAATGCACACATCTGCAGACAGTTCAAATCCCAGAACACCTGCAAGCGCTCAGGTGACAAATGTCCTGTGTGTGGCAGGACTGCACTGCCATGCACAGCAGCTGGACCTGCCTTCACCTTGAAGCCATGGAGGCAGGACTCAGAAGATGATGGCCAAGAGCATGAAGACATTGCTGTGGGACAACACTTGCCAACCACGATCCAGCTTTCTGCCTTGAGAAGGTCTTGTTTTCACACCACCAGCAATGTACCTGCATGACCTTAAAACACACAAGATTGCATGCAGGGCATAGATGAGCACATTCCCATCACCACGCTGCCATAAACTCAAAAGGTTCAAGGCAAGCCTGCCCAGATCCGCGTGGGATTGACACCTTCCCGTTCCTAAGCTACAGGCGGGTGGCACCAGGGGACCCAGACCTAGAACTGGAACAGCCTGGTGTAAAGCCACTGCATGGTCCCCAATCAGTGGTCTCCAACCAGCAGTCTCACCCCGGCTCTGGTGCTGCCACCCAGCGTGTCTCACAGCCTAGGCTGGGCAGAGCACCAACACACCCCCAAATTTAAAGCTGAAACTAAGCAGATCAGCTTCACAACAGAAAACACTCCCAAGAACCCAGCCTTCTCATCTGCTTCTGGATGAGAAATCTAATAAAGTCATTGAGGTGAGTTAGGGCTGGACACCATTATTCTCCCCCAATTTGTGCTGTCAGCCCCTTGTAAAACATGACATATGACTCTGAAAATTCATCTTGGGCACCAAACAGAATTTATTCTGCTGTAAAAAAAAAATGTGCAGAAAGAGACGGTGAACAGTGGCCCAGGGACCTCCATGCCACTGAAAACACACACGCACTGATCTCAGCAAACAATTGATTTTATTCCCCACCGCTGCCATCCGTCTCTGCTCCATCCATTGCCCGATCTGGCTGGCAGGAGAATATGAGTTTTAAAGGTCACCATTTAATGATGTTAAGGAGCCATCCTCCTTCCCAGATAAAATACTGATCAATCTGTAATATTTCTGACTGGACTCTGCTCATGGAGAAGATACAGGAGGATCCTGTTCCCCTTTATGTTTCAAATATACTTAAAACCTTTTCTGAAATGGAGCTGATAACTCACGTTGGGGACAGACACAGGTTGGAACTGACACATCGTGTGTCCAGCTTGCAGGCAGGAAGCCAGCAGAAGGGGTGATGAAATGCAGTTGGGATTCCTCAACAACATAAAGTGCTATTATATCCTTACATACCTTAACGTATAAATGTTCAGCTATTGCCTCTCCTGTCACCTGTGGAGAATTAGAGCTGTTAGAGCATCCCTGGACCCACTTTTCTCCATGCATTTCATACTCCTGGCCTCCCAGAAGGACTCCACACTGGTGTGGAGTGCTGCAGCTGCCTCCACAGAGGTGTGGGTGCTGCAGCTTTGCCGGTGCATGGCACTGTGGCTCCGGGCTCAGCCAACTCACAGAGCTGGAGCGTCATCTCCCTGTACGGCCTGGGGGGGCCTGGGACCCTGAGCAGGCACAGAGACAGTGTCACCCCTGTTGAGTGTCCCAACCCAGGGACTTTTTGTCACTGAAAGGCACATCCTTCCAGTGAGGTTCCTTATGGACCGCTCTGGCAAGACCTGCCCGGTTCTTTGCCCAGCCATTTCCAGGCTGCTTTCAAAGCACCGCAGCCAAGAAGAGCTTGTTTAACAGGTCCGGCTCCCTCCAGCAAAACCCCTGCTCTGGGGAGACCCAGCAACACCTCTGTGCCCCATCCCTGCCTTGCCAGGGAAGCACAGGGGAGCCCTCCCGCATCCCAAGCAGGGGACCTGCGCTCTCCTTGCTTTACAAAGCAGCATGATTTAAACGTTCCCCTCCCAAGCCCTCTCCAAACACCGAGAGCCGGGCACTCAGGGATGCAGGCAGCACGGAGCATCACACACTGTCTCACACCTGCACCTCCCTCCAGCTCGCTCTGAATCCAGGCTCTCAGCCAGGGGTAGCCCCCTCCTGAGTAGTCTGAGAAAAAGATAAATAATTTGAATACACAATCTTCAAAATGAAGCAAACGGCTCCATTTGAAATTACACCGAAGAGTATTTAATTTGCTTTTGGATGTGCAGCCTGAAACAAGCACTTTACCAGAGGAAGTGTGTTTATAATTTATTCAGCAGCCAGTGCATTTCAGAGTCTTTCAGAAGTCCTCACAAAGAATGCCACGGATGATGGTGTGTGTGGGAAGGGGTATTTTTTTTATTTTTTATTTTTCTAAACAAAGTGAGCAGGGTCAACTCTGAATTTCTAAAGCATCTCAGAGGTGCTCAGACTTTTAAAGCTCTCCAGAGATAGCATTCACATCTTTTCTTCTATTCTTGCTCATTTTGCTCTGCAAAGGAGATCCTTCCATCTTTGTTCTAAAAACAAAACAAGACAAACCTCCCTGCCTTGCTTACAAACAGACTCCAAAACTCCTTGGTTTTTTTGGGGACAACAAAGAGCAAATTAACATCCCAGACTTGCCTTCATCCCCAAACAATTCCATGTGAAAATTATCTTTTACTAATCGAGGCCAGGAGCTTAAAACAGCATGGACTGTGGGTGCAGGCAAACAAAAACAGGTCAGTTTTAGCTTTTCCCCCTTTTCCCTCTATTTGGATTTCAAATGAGCTCCCAGAGGCGGATGCAGTTTCAGCTGAAGCTGAATGAAGCTGCATCACAGATGGCAGGAAAGGCCCCGAGGCCGCAGGGGTCTCTGGATGCCCTGTGGAGGGTGAGATGCATGGCATGGCCCCGACCTGCTGTCCCCACACATCCCTGCTTCCCCAGAGCCCCCCAAAAGCGCCCTGAGGTGACAGGGCTGCAGCCAAACCTCTAGGATTTTGAAACGTTTCTCCTTCCCCAGCAGAGAAGCAAAAAAGAAACAAAGCATTTTGAAGACGCCTTACTTCAGACCTACCCCAGCAACACCTGGCAGGAACCTTGCGTGATCATTACAACCCATGACCGATTCTAGATGAAGCTGAGCAGGGTCTCAACTCCCTTAGTCATTGACCGGGGCTCCTTCTTGAATGACCATCAGCATTTTACAAGCAGCCAGAGTTCCAGATAGAAGTCAGGCCCCCATCACATCCAGTGCTTTCTACAGAACAATCCCTACCAAAAAGAGCTGGATTAATCCAGGAAACGGCGTCTGGAGGCATCCCCTGTGGCTGGCTGGAGCTGTGCTGCCCTGCTACGATGGCCAGACCTCCCAGGGCAAAGGGGTGAGACCACCAACTTGTCCAGCTATCAAAGGCACCGGAGAAACAAGGGATGAGGTTTAGCAAGAAATATGACCTGCAATTCGTGTTTGTTTTACCATCTTCTGGCAAAACAGTCTCCAATGTTATAACCATGACTTCAGCCTTTTCTTTTTCTGGAGTAAAGACTACTGCTGAACAGAGACCCCATTGATTTCCTCCAAGCAATGCACAAAACTACACCAGCCACTCTTTCCAACAGATCTGGGTATCTGTACCACCAAGTGGGACCACGAGGGTCTCCGTTTGGAGAGCTGGGGGATGCTCCTGTGATGGGTAAAGGGAAAAAATCTTCCCTTTAACTCCCCAACAGGGAAGTTGTGTGGAGAAAACCTGCAACGGCACAAACAAACACAAGCTGTCAGAAGGGTATCAGCCTGCCAAAGCAGTCTCCTCACTAGACATGCAGCCTGTTGAGCCCTCAGAGCAGCAGGATTAATACAGCTGGGCTGTTTACAACTGCTTGCCAACAAGGAATTTGTAACCCAGGGCAGGAAAGGGCCCCAAGAGGTGAGACAGGCACAGCCACTACCGCTGCACTGGGGAAAGCAGAAAACATCCAGATATTCCCCCCAATTCTCCCCAGGATTAGGGGCCAGATGCCGTTGGGTGCATCTCAGGCTTTAAATAAGATTAACCAACAGTTCTGGTTCCTGGGGTGAGCTCACTCACAGACCTGCGCACAGTCATGGAGCATCCTCCTGCCCGGGGAGAGTGAGCAGAAATACCACTGCTGTCCACCTGACCTGGGAAAGCAGCTTAGGGGGTAAACACAGAGATGAGAAGTAGCAGGGCAGGGACCAGCACACCAGAATTAGCTGCCCAGCGGAAAGGGGATTACATGCTCCGGCGTGTCCTGGGGGCAAGCCAGCAGCCAGGGAAGAATAAAGAAGTGAGGGCTGGGCTGGCGGTGACGGGGCTCTGCAGCATCATCCCGGCGCAGAAGCTGCTGGCAGGTGGCAGCTGCTGCACAGGGATGAGTGCGAAGGGGAGGAAGCAGGGCATTTGCCATGGCCAGGGGAAGACACCACCATCGCTTGCAGTACCTGGAGGTCAGCAGGGTGCTCAGGGAGCTAAGAAGGCGATGGGAGGGCGTACGACCTGGAGGCACGGTTACACACACAGCCATGACAGGAGGCAATGACCTCAAGTTGGGCGGGGGGAGGTTTTGATTAGATATTAGGAAAATTTTTTACCATGAAAGGGTTGTCAAGCATTGAAACAGGCTGCCCAGGGAAGTGGTGCAATTGTCATCCCTGGTGGTATTTAAAAGACAGGTAGACATACCTTTTAGAGATATGGTTTCGTGGTGGTTTTTGTCAGTGTTGGGTTGATGGTTGGACGCGATGATCTGAAAGATCCCTTCCAACCCAGACAATTCTGTGATTCTATGACATTCAGCCACCAAATAGCAGGGCAGCAGATGACAGGATGAGAGTGGACAGGTTTTGCCAGAGGTTTGTGTGATGTGGGTTCTTCAGTGACCTACTCCCCCCCTCACCTGTGCATCCCTTCTATTGCCCACCCAGCCCGTGCCCCCTTGACAGCACACCAGCTCTGTGCGTGATGGTGTCATGACGGTGTCATGAGGCTGCACCCCCTCTCCCCAGGAAGGTCTGTGCTATCTCTGCAGATGGTGCTCCCATCCCCAAACATCTGGCCTGGCTCTGCTGCAGAACTGCTTCCTGACAAGGCAGAGGCAAAGTGACGAGTGATGCTGAGAAGCTGTGCTCCATTCACCTCCAAAAAACCATGGTACTGAGCCCAGGATCTGAAGAGGAGAAGGTGCTCGTGCCCATGGCACAGGAGATGAGCAGCCAACAGAGTAGGGACTAGAGGCGAACGTGGAAGAGCTGCATTTACCAGCACTATCCCAACTCTGAAGCAGTGTGGATATAAAAGAAAAAGAGGCAAGAAATGTGACAGATTAATGGTCTAGAGCTGAAATATGAGATTAGAAGTTTCAGAATATGCCTGCATATTCCAGGTGCTCTTTAAATTTGTACAGTCTAGTTACTCTATTATGTAAAATTAAATTGCCTAAGAAATCCATACAGCCTCATGCTTTCAGCAGCCAGAGCGAGCGTTTCCTTTTTTTTTTTTTTTTTTTTCAATCTTTATTCAGGTTGGTTTTAAAGATTTCAATATGAGCTCTCCTGGGTAAAGGGAGTTTACTAAACCAAGCGCCACTGTTGGGCTGGCAGCAGAAATGGACTCGGCCAAACAGGGGATGCAGACAGGGTCCGCACAGGCTGTGGGAGGGCTGTAAAGGGTGAGGAGCAGGCCGCCCAAACAGCTCTTTTCATTGTGATAATACACCTAAAACCAGCTACTGGGATTCAGCATGTCAAGACACAGAAATGACAAGGTTTGTTAAACCCCGAGCAGCAGAGCCAGGCTGGCACTACAGCAGGGCACCAGGCAAGCAGGAGGGTTCATAATACAGCCCTCAAGGTCTTCTGCTGCTCTTCTGCTTTGCCCTGTGCTGAGCAGGCACTTGGGGAACACAGTCACCGACCCACTGACCACCACAAATGGGCAGCACCACACTATTCCTTGCTTCTGGCTCCCCTGATGAGCTGCCTGCACGGAGGATTGGAGAGAGGACTTTTCTGGGAAAAGCCTGTCTCTTCTGACTGATCTGCAAGGATGAGGGGATCAGGGCTGATCCCATACTGGGCAAAGAGCCCATTTGGATGGGGAGAAGCTCCTCAGCAGGGGCTGGTTGCGGATGGCACTGAGTTGTGTCCACCAGCAGCACTCATCCAGGCAGAGTCGCATCTTGCCCAGAGCCTCCCTCCTGCCTTGGACCCTGGTGCTGGTGCCTCCAAGGCAAGTGTGAATTCAGCCTAGGATCTGCCAGAACTATGTTGTGTGAGCCTGGCCCCTGCGGGGATCTCTCCAGGTGGAGCAGAGCTGCTGTGTCACCTTGTCCCATTCACAGCCCTGGCTGTGGAATAACCATCGGCCAGAAGGCAAGAACCGAGCTGTGCTGCTCAGGAAATCTTGCCGGCAAAGCCATTCAGGCCCCTCTGGAAGCTATCGGGCAGAGCTGGGCACGCCGCGGGGCGATAGCATGAGTAATCCCCTCAACAGACACTCAGCCTTGCAGAAGCAGAACAGCCAACAAAGGGATATTTAAGGTTGCTACTGAGCACTTAATATAGTTTATATTCACAGCTTAATGGCTTTTCAGCATCACTAACTTCCATTCCAACAAAAAGACTTCTACTGTATTGCCTCAGCTTAAGTGCTAACTACATCTTCACATTAATAAATATTTTAAAACAGTGGAACTCTAAACTCCTCTGGCACAGAGCCGGCATCTGCTCGGCTGGAGTTTGCATTTGCACATGAGAGAAAACAGATGGAAAAATACCTTCCGGATCCCCAGGACCACATCAGCCTCTCCAACCCTATGCCAGGGCACCCCTCTCTGGGGGGGAGCTGCCTCCCCTCTCCTCCACCCCCCAAGGCACTGGCCATGGGGCTTCCATAGCCCCTGCAAGCCACCTTCTCCTCTGAGGGATTGATCTAGACACCAGGCTGACACAGAGGGCAAGCCAGGCTCTGCAGACACATCCTTTTTGGTGAGGACAGACTGAAAGAGTTGAAGGGGTTCAGCCCGGAGAAGCGAAGGCTCTGGGGAGACCTGAGCCCCTTCCAGTCCTTAAAGGGGCTCCAGAAAAGCTGGGAAGGGGCTCTTGATGAGGGACGGGAGCCATAGGAGGAGGGGGAAGGGTTTGACACTGAAAGAGAGGAGATTGAGATGAGACATGGGGAAGAACTTCTTTGCTGTGAGGGTGGTGAGAGCCTGGCCCGGGTTGCTCAGAGAAGCTGTGGCTGCCCCATCCCTGGAGGGGTTCAAGGGCAGGGTGGAGGGGGCTTGGAGCAACCTGGTGTGGTGGGAGGTGTTCCTGCCCAGGGCAGGGGGTGGCACTGGGTGGTCTTTAAGGTCCCTTCCAACCCAAACCATTCTGTGATTCTCTCACCCCTGGGCTGATGGGGCCAAGCCCTCAGCTCTGTCCCCCACGTGCCCCTCAGAACTCCCCTCATTGCACCCACACATCCCAAACCCTTGGCAACCTTCATGCCTGAGCCCTGGGTGCTAGTACCTGCAGGGGGAGGCCCAGCTGTGTAGTACCCCCAACTCTCACATACACCCCAAATCCTCTTTCCCCTTACTGCTGAGTCCAACAGATTCTGACCACAGAGTAGCTATAGGGGCACAGCAAAGAAATCACAGGTTTTAGCTGCCGACGGGCCAAATTACCTCCAGAAAAGAGATTTAGCTCTGTCTTTGCTTAAGCGTGAGGGAGGTCACAAAATGAGCATGAGACGGGGACACCATGGGATTTTGTGGAATGGATCTTCATGGAGTTATAGACCATCTCAGACCTTCCAGCTTGTGACCATGGTGAAGGCATAGTGCATGCCTTCACCAGCATGAATTCGCTGCGTGCAAGAAGCAATCCACATCACAGAGAGCCATACCCACATGAACTGCTGTCCATGCAGAGGAGAGGGAGACAAAAATCAGATGAGCAGGTCTTACGAAGATCTGCACATCGTCCATCAGAGACCAGGTTGAGAAGAGGACCTGAACCGTAGTCATCAGAGTGCCCTTCTCACGATGATCTGTCCCCATAGACACTGCTCCACAAGGTCTGGATATTCCCACAGAAAGGTCTCAGAATGCAGAGATAGCACTGCTGCACTGCGCTGCACTGGCAGCATTGGCACACTCTAGCCCACTATGGCCTGTGCTGCAAGGCTTGGGACAGGGGAATGGGCAGCAACGTGGTCCCACCTGCCAAACCACAACCCTCAGAGAGGCTCAGCACGCACTACCCCACCTGCACAGCTGACAGATGAGTCACCTGAGGGTGTTGTTCCTCATAAAACTCCTTCCTGAGAGTACTAGGGCAGTTCAGCTCAGGGAACTAAAAGAAAACACAGAGTGCAGCAAGACGGACCTGCTCAGGGCAGGTGCAGGTCCTTCCTACAGCTCTTACTCCATGGATCACCTTAGTTATATGTCTGGCCCAAACCATGACACTGTAATATGGGTCTGTGGCCACAGTGCACACTCCATCAGTGTCCCTCCAGGCCAGGCTAGGGCTTGGCTTGGTGCTCAGGTGAGCGTGGTTCTCCCATGCAGACAAGTGCTGTGACTTCAAAACCCTGAGAGATGCAAGGAGAAATCTGCAAAGCCAGTCATAGTCTAAAGGACATCCAGGCTCAGGGAATAACTTGTAACAAGCCAGGGGACTATTAGCAATGAGCCACCACTGTTTAGAAAGACTGACAAGCAGGACCTGCTCAGCCATCCCAGCTGCATCAGCCAGAGGACTTGAGGGCCTTGGCCCCATCACCAGAGATGTCCACCAAACCTTCTGCTGCCAGCCACAATGCTGCTGGCCTCTAGCCATGGGCTACCTGCAGCAAGGTGTCCTAAAACTGCCTCCAAGCTAGCCAAGATACTAATGGAGTCATACAGAAAGGCACAATGTCCAGCCCAGCTTAGCTGAGACCACGATCGGAGCTCAGGCACTTCCAGTAGGTTCCCTTGAACCGCACTGGAGGGTGATTCTCACACAACGACAAAGCTGCCAAGGAACAGCACCAGTGGGGACACATGGGGACTCAGAAGGGCTCCTCATGCACGATACAGGCTCTCCTGCTCCACAGACATCCTCCCCCTCATGAGTTTGGGATGCTCTGCTCCTCCAGAGACTGCACATCACACAGGCAAAGCAAGCTCTCATGGATAGAGGTCCTGTGGGCCACAGAGCTGGGCCCTGTTGAGGGGTCCTCCCTCGCCCTGCTATTAAAGACAAATTCCTGCGCAGCCTCCTCAGCCAGGAATTAGCCCGTCCCATGCTAACCACATTGGCCTTTTCAAATATAAAACTCTTGATGCAAACTCGTCCTCTGGCTCCCAGTGGGGGATCCGAGCTGGCAAGGGAAGCAGGTAAGGAAGCAGGCAGAGGAACCGCTTTCATTGTGCAGCGATAGGATGGGGGAGTTTGTGTCCCCTCCGAGGAACTTAATTGCGTGCACGCGCACACACACACACACATCCAGCAAGCAAAGCCACAGCTGAGAATAGCAGGCATATATCAAGCAGAGGTGGGTCATCTCTGCTTTTAATTGTCTAGATGGTTTGCTACAGGAGAGTGGAAAAAAAAAGCCCAGACCCACTTCGCTCTCAAGGATCCAGCTCTGTAAACGGCATTATGCCTCAGCTTGTATAGGAAATTTTACAAAGCTTAGTTGAAGGAAGACCTTGACTTGTAGAGTGAGAGATAAAAATCCTTAACGTTCACAAATGAATGTGCCCATCTGCTCTCCACGGTATTATCTCTCTCAAAAAGGAAAAAAAAAAAAAAAGAGAAAGAAAGGAAGGAAAAAAAAGTGAATTGAACTTTGGATGCTTTTCATTTCCCTACAATGTGCAGCAAACTGTGATTCCTATTCATTAAGAGAGAAGATTGACATTCATTATAGTGTGCATTAAATTCCTCATTCTTCTTCTACCCTCAAAATTAGTCTACAGAGGGTAGTAACTGGTAATTTCTATATTGAATTTCTAGTAACTACAGTGGTTTTTTTTCTTCCAAATAAGCAAGGCAATTATAATAAGACACACTTCTTCCTAAAATGGTAAAACAGGCAGTGCCATTTGAAATCTCTGTTGCTTTCCTCTCTAGCTGCAGTTAGACATGTGCCCAAGCAGCTCACATGTTCGCTTCTGAGTGAATTTGGGAAGAAATTCCAATATCCCAGAGGTGAGGCAGCCTCTGCTGTAGCTGCATCTCTCACCCAAAATTCCTTCCAGTTCAGGATGGACGCAATAGCCATACATTGTCAAAGATGGGAGTCCCACTGCACATGCACAGGCAGTGGCAGGGAAGTGACATACATGCCCATACCCCCGCCACAGGACGCAAGAACTTCCAGCTGAGGTCACTGCAAAGGTGCTTCTACACGGATGAGCCAGGAGTTGCCTCCCCCATCACATCTTCTTCCTCAGGTGAATTCCAGCAGAATGAGTCCATCCATGATGCCCTCACTGCTGGCCAAACACCGCCAGCTCACAGGAACAACAGCAGACATGTTACACCAACACCACTCTCCTCGCCAGGGCAGGGTGCTTGCAACGATGCCCCAGAATCATGGTCCAGACACCATCTCCTTGACTGCACTTGAGTTACTCCGCTCCACCCAGGGCTGGGCCGTCTCACACATAGCTTAGCCACCACTGAGATCCCTTCCCTCTGGAGATGCAAGGGAGGTCTGTGGCAATTCAGATGAACGTGATCTTAGCAGTGCCATAAGGATAAGCAATCAGCGTTTGTGGTTTTAACTAAGCAGCCCTATCTCTCCTCAGACAACAGGGGACCTGCAGATGTTACAGACAGATCAGATCTCACATGGCAGAGAGAGAGAAGCAGACTATCTCTGTCTGGAGCCAAGCAAAGCAGCATGAGGAAGATGAGAATGGGGACAGACACCCCTTTATCCCTACGCAACCCACCATCTGATGCTGGATGCATGTCCAAGAAACCGTCGTGGCTTGTACAGGCTTCCCTGGTGGCATGGCCAACTTCCAAGTGTGCATGAAGCGCCACCCACCTTCTATGCAGATTGTTTAGGCATCCCGGGGAGCAAAGCACATGGGATGGAGAGCTGCTGGCCCTGCACAGGGTCTGGCTCTCCTCACCTTGCTGTGGAGGACACCTGGCCCTTCCTGACAGACTAAGGCATGTCCAGGAGGCAAAGCTCTCCAGCCCCTGTGCATCCTCCTCTGTCCCAGGTTTGACGGCGCAGCTCTGCTGCCCCAACACTCCTCAAACAGCCCCAGAGTTGCAGCTGGAGCAAGAGCTGCTCCCATCTGCCTGGGTGGCTGTAGGTCACTCAAGGGTTGCCTTGGCAGGGCAGACAAGGTGGGAGCATCACACAGCTGTGGGGCACACAGGCTGGAGTGCGGTAACATGTCAGGGATCTCCGACAGACCCATCGGTACGTGCAACCCCCCACGAAAAGCCCTCTGTCACTGCCCTTCCAGACCTGCCATGCTCTGGCGGGTGCACCGAGGCCACAGCACAGCTTCCAAGCAGTGACCACTGAAACTGGACCTGTCACCCTCCCTGGACAGGGAGCCACAAGAGATAGTGGTGGCTGGAAACCTTTAGTGTGGGTACCAAGTAAGGGTCTCCTTGCTGGGGGCAGGGGACACAGCCATTCAACATCTTGGACAGTTGCCTTGGGAACAGCTGGACACAGCTGGAGAGGTACATGTGAGTGCCACCACCACAGGAACCCCACTGCTCCTTGCCAGCCTGCCCGCTCCCTGTCTAGACAGTGCAACCTGAAACGAGGCAGACTTTTTTTAACGGAGACACAGCAATTGTACATGTTTTGCTATTTTCAGGCCTGACTCCAAGGTCCCAACCTCTGTCCCAAAGGGACAAACTCACGGCTGTCAGCGCTGCCCAGCAAGGTGCCCTGGGGCCAAGAGAGCTGGGAGCACGAGACATGCTCACCCAGGACAGGGAATGGTCAGGAGAGGGTGCAGGTGACAGGAACAGACATCAAAGGACGTGATGGGCTTATGAGGGGCTGAAACATCTGCTGGCACAGCCCACAGAAGACAGATGACAGAATCACACAGAATTGTCTAGGTTGGAAGGGACCTTTAAGATCATCTAGTCCAACCATCAACCTAACACTGAGAAAAACAAAAAAAAAACCCACATCACTAAACTATGTCTCTAAGCACTACGTCAACCCGTCATTTTAATCCCTCCAGGGATGGTGCCTCAACTGCTTCCCTGGGCAGCTCATTCCAAGGCTTAATAACCCTTTCCGTGTAAAAATTTTTCCTAATATCCAATCTGAACCTCCCCTGGTGCAACTTGAGGCCGTTTCCTCTGGTCCCATCACCTGTTCCTTGGGAGAAGAGACCAACATTGGCCTCTCTACAACCTCCTTTCAGGTAGTTGTACTAGATCAGTATTTCTGCCCCAGGGCAGGTGGAAAATAGAGTCAGTTATAGAAACCACCTGTCTGGAGCCTGTCAGGGCTTTAAGATGTTATCTGAGGATTATTTAGACTTTTCATCCTTGCCTGGTGAGTTCTTCTTTAGTCCTGCTGATTTGTGAGTGCAGAACCCAGATGCTTGTCACACACATTGCCTCATCAACCCTCAGCTGACACAAATTGGGAGAACGACAGGGAGTGAAAGGCAGTTCGGACAAAGTAACGCTTCACGATGGGCTCAAACATCACCTCATCAGGATCAGCCGAGTAATAAACCTTGCCAGGGACATTCAGCCTTCTGAACCCACCAAGCAAAGGACACAACTGCTTTCTTGCTCCTGAAGAAGCTGCACCATCATTGCCAACACATGAATTGCAATAGCTTTACTAAAAGCAGGCTGCATCCTTTTGGTTGCTTCACTCCCACCCAGTATTAATGCTGTCTCCCTCTTAGCTATTGCCCTTGGTGTCCTAAAGACAGTGGAGACCAGGAAGGCCCAGACCATCTGGTAGAGGAAGAACACGGAGAAGAGGGACAGAAGAGCAGGTCTGTCTTGGTCTGACGCTTCTACCCGAGGTACTGGCACAGTAATGTGAATTGAAATGCCACATCCCCAGAGGCAGCATATCACAGAAGTGGGTGACACCAGCACAGCATCAATGTCTGGCAGAGGAAATGCTTCCTGAAATGGAAATACTACTCAGTGAGCTACTGCAAAAGAAATTGTTCCATGTTATCTGTGGACCTCCCTTGCCAGCTCCCAGAGGACAATAAAGCCCCTGGTCTCAGGACCTAAGTTCCTTGAAAGGACATACTACGCGATTTCCTCGATATCTTCCATCTGCAAGTAGGTCAATGCCCTCCATAGCTTTCCACCACAACTGGGAACTTGAGTTTCCCATTCAGGAACCCACCTCCTTCTCGCATCCATGTATTAACCACACCTGCAGCCCAAACCCCAGTGTCCTTTCTTTTTAGGCAAGTGAGGACTGCCCTTCTGAGAGGTGAGTCTTCATCAGAAAATGTGAATATGTTGTAAGCTCTACATGTTAGTGCTAGTTTCAAGAAAACTTGATCAGGAAGGGCTGTATCCAGACCAGGAAGGCACTTCTGGCCAAGGAGCATGCAAAGTCCAAAGTTTCCCTAATGGCTAAGGGACTCACGCAGGCTTTGGGCCAGTTCAGAGCCCCAGTAGGACAAGGGGCAACGGGCTCAAGCTGGAACATAGGAAGTTCCATTCAAATATGAGAAAAAACTTCTTTACGGTGAGGGTGACGGAGCACTGGAACAGGCTGCCCAGGGAGGTAGAGGAGTCCCCTTCTCTGGAGATCTTCAAGACCCGCCTGGATGCAGTCCTGAGCAATGTGCTCTAGGCGTTCCTGCTTTAGCAGGGGAGTTGGACCAGATGATCTCTAGAGGTCCCTTCCAACTCTGACAATTCCGTGATTCCGTTTGCAAGTGGGGTCAGAAGTATGGTCCTCACAAGCCATTGCTGCGAGGTGATAACACACTAACCCCCATCACCACTTCGAGCTATTCTCTGTGTAAATAATCCATCACCTTCCAGTCCAGAATGCCTGCGTGGCCTTGGGGTGGGCTGTTGCTTCTGGCCACGTCTGGTACAGGGCCCTCTTCTTGCCACAGGGGCTTGAGCCAGTGTCCCTTGGGTGACACTCACCATTGGCCATATCCCCTCAGGTGGCACAGGACAGGAAAACTCATCCCCACACTGCTCTCATCTTTCCTTCCACATTGCCAAGACAAAAACTGATGATTTTTTGGTCTCCAGGTGGCCTCCGGGAAATGTGGCAATACCGAGGACTCTGGCAGGAGCTTGAGCCCTCGGCTCTCAGCTGTGGGATCAGCATCGTTCCTGTGCAAAGCCTGCTCCATGCTGTGCTGCCTGGCTGCTGGGGGATGAGGACCAGGTGGGCAGCATCCTCCCCACCTCCTCCTTGTCCTATGTTTCCCTCCAGTGCTCACAGCCCTTCTCCTGCAGACTGCTGTATTTATTGTTTATTAATTAAGGAGATTTTAATACACCTTGTGATGGATTTGTAATGGCTCTTATCTGAATTTACAGAGAGTTGCAGAATACATAGCAGAGCTTCCACATTCTCTTAATTAGCACCCAAGCAAATAAGAGCACGCTAGATCTGGAGATCTTTAGGGCCTCACACTCCGCTTCTCAGAGCCACTGGAGCTGTGAGTGCAATTTCAAACAGTTAAGGCTGCTTGGAAGGGCACCTCCAAGGTATTTGTCATCACTTTCAAAACCCTTATTTACTCTCTGCTGTTTCCAAAAACCCCTCTGGGAGCTGGGAAATGAATCTATTTTCCTATTGAAACCCATCACATGGACATCCTGCTTTGCTATTTTTAGGGCTGCCTGTGAAGGCAGGCTGCGCTCTGCTCTGTTATTCCAGGGTCTTGCTTGCCTGGAGCTGCCCACGCTGGCTGTTACTGGAGGGTCCTGGAGGAGAGCCCAGCTGCACACCTTGGCTTGTTCTTTGAGAGCTCCTGCTCTGCTGACCCTGAAGCATTTGTCCTAAACAAAGACAGATCTGTACTGGCAACTGTAATAACTCTGCAAAAAGCTGCAGGGAACATTCTGCACCAGGGCCACACAACCAGAGCCATTCACAGCACTCTTCAGGTGTCTTCTGCCTTCCCTGGGCCACACTTGAAGCTGGCACAGTCCACATAGGTATGGTGGAAAAGCTGCAGAGACCAGCCTATCCCTGCTGGCAGGAGCTCATAAAAGCAATGGAGATGATGTGACAAGAAAGGCTTCGACATGGATGTCCAGTAACCAGAGCAAAGCCCTCTTGGGATGTCTATATAGTCTTTGGTTATTCACCTGTGCTGAAATCCACCTGCAGCATCCCTCCTGCCCACACTGTATTCACAACTCTGTGTTGCTCCATCAATACCTACTTAGGGGCAGCCTGTAAACTCAGCCCTTCATCTTAGTTTCTGTCCTGAGCTAGGATGGTCGTATCAGTCTCTTGCTAGCTTTGACAGCTGGGATTTCCTTCAGCTCTTCAACTGAATGGGGACCTCCCTCCTGCTGCAGCAGCATCATCTGGATCCAACCCTGAAGGTGCTGCCCTCCCCAGAGGCAGAGGAGTCCTCCCCTGCTCTGGCTCCCAGGAGCCACTCTCGCTGCTGTGAGAGGTGTCATTGATGACAGCTCCCTCACCCAACACCAGCCACTGCGACATAATCCTCCCAATGTCACTCAGGAGCCAGCTCAAGTCACCAAAGCCTGTTCCACCCATCAGATTGCATTGGTTCAGGGTGGCTTCTGCTGACAGCAAGGCAGAGCACAGGAGCTCCCAGTGCTCTCAGAGCACGGGAGCACCCAAAGGCTCCCTGGAGGACCCTGCTCCCGACGCTGGGGGTCAGCTGGATGCATCCCCGGAGACAGCACATATGCCACCAATGCCCAGTCCCCTCCTGAGACCAGGCAATACCAGCTTGATGCGAGTGACATTTCCCAGGAAAAGAACAGCACAGTAAATTCAAAGGTTAAATTTGCATATTTCCCGGTGCTGTTCTGAAGAACTGGCTAGGCAGTTGCTCAGGATGAACTGCTGCCCACCTGCTGCACAGGGAGCACAAACACACTCTGCCCACCAGGGCTGAGGGACCCTCTCAGGTGGCACCATGACACTTCTCCACAGTGGCCTCTCGATCTGAGAGGGAGCAAACCAAAGGACCAGAAGCAGTGGATGAAGCTTTGGCCATGCATCTGTAGAGCAGCCGAGGGCAGCGAGGAGGAAGCCAGCGTTACTTCCATTACCCCATCTGACAAACAGCCAGGACTGGATGCATCCCGGGAAGAAGCAATGGAGGCACTTCTGTATTAACTAGCGTGACATCTGCTTTCAACAGCGTGCCTGGGAATGTGTTGCTCCAATAACGTGCCCAGGGAGGCCACAAAGAGTATCCACAAAAAGCTCCAAAGGCTACAGACTCAGCGAAATGCTGCACATTAAGCACTCTTTATTGGGTGTGCGGAAGGACTGTTACAAATTCAAATGAACAAGCAGCAAGTGAATCACTGGATGGGGACGGGGAGCAGAAGCAAAGCAGCCACCAGGGAGGGCTCTCAGAGGGAGAGGGCTCAGGCTCAGACACAAGCGACTAAAACACAGGGAGAAGCTCTTCGGCAGCAGACGTGGTGGCAGGAACAGAGGGGCTGCCCTGAAGCGTGGGTGCAGGACCACCCTGCAGCTCCCGTCCCCCGTAGCTCAGCCTCAGTCCTTTGGCAACACTGGGCAAGGCACGGCCACCTTTGCTAAACGTGGCTTCAGAATTCATCTTTACCTACCACCTTCGGCCTCCCAAGCCTTGTTTCTGTTCCTCCAGATGTTTGTGCTACACTTTAAAGAAAAACCCGCTCACTCACCTCCTTAGCAAGCGCCTCTGAAGCAAGAAAACAAGGTGGCACTGCTTGAGAGGGAGTGGGTCGCGAGGATGCGCCAGCACCCACAACTGTTGGGCAAGGAGAAAACAGGGTCCGGAGAGAGGCAGTGCTGTCGCTGGTGGCATCAGCTACTGGTTTTCCAGAAGAAGCTACTCTGGTGATGAGCACCCTTTGCGTTCCCACAGGCAGCAGGGCTGTCTCATAGACCCAGCTCTCCTCTGTCCCTGCCAGAAGGAGGAGAGCCTGCAGGCTGGCATTGCTGGATGTTTTCCTGGAAATATAAATACGGGGCCCTTGCTGCACCTTCCGTGGACTTTCAGCAGGACCTTGTGGGAGGCAGCTCCGGAGGACTCTCCCGCTAGCGAAACACTCTCCTCCTACGCTTTTCAGCATGTTGCCATCTGGCTGTTGTATCAGAAGCAACAGCCAAGCTATCCTGTGCCATTTGTCACCGTGCTTTCTCCTCTATACTGGCCCATCTTGTCCATCTGCCTTTGACATCAAGTAGCTCCAGCCCCTTTGAGCTCTCTTCATGTCAAACTCTCTTTGTGTCCTCAGTAAATTAGGTCTTTTTGGAGACAAGGGGGTGGAAGGAACCATGATTCTCCAAGGAAGGAGGCACCACTGATTTACTTACAGACCTTCCGTTTTCTCCTCACCCAGTTTTTATCCTGCTTCCCACATGCTCCCATTCTGGATGCCAGAGCCCCACACCGAGACGTGCACTGAGGCCCCGGCTCCCCTGGAGCCAGCACGCAGGTGACAACAGGGACCACCTGTGCGTTTTGATGCCACCACCACTGTGCTTTGATGCCTTTCTCAGTGCGGAGCCTGTGCCTCATCAGCTCCAAAACTGTGAGATCACACAGGGCTCAGCCCCGGGAGCACACAGCAATGCCAACTGCTGACAAGAGGCTTGGCGGTCATTAGCCTGTATTCAGTATAGACATTTGTCTGATTATTTTTGTTCCATGTTTCTCGTTTTCATGTCTCTTTTGGGTGACAAGCAAGCTGCATCCCCTTTCCCTTCACAAGCTGTGTGCTCATCCCCTGATCATTTTCATCCCTGTCCCATGGAAGAAACACAAGCAGCCCCTCCTGCAGCAGTCACCATGCCCTGCTTGCGTGACCAAACACATGTGTGGCCTCTGCTCACGTAGCCCCACATGTATGCACAGCATCATACATCCAGGCATGTCCATGCTCCATGACAGGCGCTTTGGTCTTACAACAAAGCACACAGCCTCACCGTCCAGAAACGCCTGGGGGGCTGCTGCAAGGCTGCACGAATGTGCACTTCTGGAACGATGATGCCCATCATCTTGCCCTTCCCAAGCAGGAGAGGTCTGGGGGAAGCAGGAGGGGGAGCTGGGTACGATGCGAGCTCCAGCCTGAGCCAAAGGTGGATCAAGGCTCTTTCACAGGAGCTGTTGGGGTACACTTGCAAACACTGTTCATCTCCTTTTCCTCTCTGTCGATTTTGACACTCACAACGAGGTGCAATTTTCCTTACCGTGTCATTTAGCTCCCATCATACTGAAAGATTCCTGTGCCATTATAGCCTTATCTCCCATTATCTCTTCCCGCGTCTCCTGGTGCGAGGTGTCAGGCTCATTCCTTTAATCCATAGGATCTCTCCCTTTAAGAGCAAAATGCCTGCTCTGCTCCAGCCCTGCACACAGGGAGAGCTCACATCCCTTTTTTAGGAGTCCAGCGCTGCCATCCCCAGGCTCAGAGCACAGGACCCGGTCCCTGCAGCACTGCCAGCCACCAGTTTCCCCATCTCCTCCCCTGCGATGCTCAGTCTGCGCTCAGACATGACAACTGTCACCCTTCCCTCCAGACAGAAGGACAACAATATGCTGACAAGGATTTATCAGGAGGGGTTGCCTCGGTCACACACAGGGGTGGTGGGAGCTGCTGGCCCTTGGCCTCTGTTTGTCACCCACTAAATCATGTGGCTGACAGCAAGCCACCAGCAGAGCTGGACCTGGTGCCCCGGCCAGGTGGCCCCATGCTCTGCTTACTGGCCTGAACGCTGTCTGCATTGCAGCAGACAGCAGCAGATGCCTCAGCTCAGCTACGCCCGTCTCCCACCAGCACACAGGGAGCTGAGCAAACCCCACACTCATCACCAGGCTTTTTAGAAGCATTGGCATCGGCAGTTTCCCCCCTCTGAGCCCATGCCTTGCTGGGTGGCTTCATGAACAGGAAAGAGGGCATTTATGTCCATGGCAAGGGAGTCACGCTCAGACAAGCGGCGGTGAAGCCTTCATTTTAGGAATAGAGGAGAAAGCTAGAATGGCTCGGAAACCCAGCCAAAACCGACACAGCTAAAACACTTCCAGAGGATCCACCTCAGCTGCAGCTGGAGGAGGAAAGAGGGTGCAGGCAGGGAAACGAGCCCACAGCAGACAGAGATCTGCCTTGGCTGGCACCCACTGGGTGTTTGCCAATAAAACAAGCTCAGAGGGAAGGCACTGAGTACGTCAGAGGGTTGGGATCCCCCTCCAGCATGGAAGGCAGAGACCGTGCAATGCAGGGAGTCCCAGGGAGCTCAGCGCCTGCCAGTCCTGCAGCCCATCCATCACAGCGCAATCCCAAGACGTTTCACATAGTGCTGCGCAGGTGGCAAGGCTGGAGCAGGCAAAGTCTGTTCTGAGGGATCTTCATGACAATAAAAACATGCCTGGTGCACCCGGGCAAGCGGCAAGCCCAGCTCTAACACACATGCAACACGCGCCCCGTGTCAACTTGCCACCGACTCACGCACGCAGCGACGTGCCATCGGTCCCTTCCCCACATGCCAGCTCCCAGCAGCAACTTACCGGCTGCCACCTCTCCCAAGGGAGAGCCAATTCCCCGTCCATCTGATAAGAGCGTGCCAAGGGGCTTCTCCACCCCCCAACCCACGTGGCCTGCGCTCACAGATACGTCTTCTCCACCAAAAGCGATGCATGTGCACGCCCCAGGGGGACTCAGGTCAAGCTCTCCCAAGCTCTTAGTAAGTCCAAGGTCCTCAGGAAATGACCAAGCAAACTGCTTTGAAGAAGACTTGGTCCCCACAGCCCAGCTGGCCACCCAGAAGCTTAGGATTAATTGTAAGTCTAGCAAAACACTAGGAAAGCCAAAAATAAATACAGCAAAAGAAGAGCATTTCCCACTAGAAAGCCATGGCCACGGGAAGTCAGCCTCTTCTGGGCTAGTTCCCAGGAGACAGCTCAGATTTATTCATTGTGCCACTCATATGAATGTCTCTCTTTGGCTGTGCTGCTCCCTTCGTGCTCCCTCCCAACCTGGGAGAAAAAGGGCCCATTATTCAGACACAACGCCATTCTTCGGGCAGGAACGGGGCGCCCGGGCAGGCACGTTGCTCCCCAGCATCCCCAGCCCCACACAGAGCCCCTTCCCAGGGCCCCTTCCCAGGGCCCCCCTTCCCAGCACCCTCCCCTGCACAGAGGGGAGGATGGAGCCTTGGGAAAGCCAGAATAGTGCTCACTGACCCGGGGACACCGTTTAAACAACTACTGCCTGATTTCCAGACCCCACGCTTCCCTCAGAGCAGAGCCGATGCCCCAGCAGCAAACAGCGTGTCCTATTAGGAATGGCTTTTCCTAAACAGATGGAGAGAGAAGGCTTATCTCTCTCATGGGCAACATCAAACCCAAAGATGTTCCCTCTTCCAGCCTTGGGAGCAAGGCACAGGGCAGCAGTCAGGCTCTGCCTCTGAGCCCCAGCTGAAGTCTCACTTCACTGCACAATGTCAGATACAGAGGGTTAAAGATGACACGCCAAAGCCTGCAAGAGCTGACACCCCCATAATGCCCTGACAGGCTTGGCTGGCAGAATCCCTTTGCTCTCTGCTAACGCTTTCTCACCCAGAGGGCCCAAACTTCATTTTGTGGATTGAAATTGAACCATTCAAGCGAGGGATTCAGCAGCTGCTGGTCTCCGATGGGGAGTGCAAATGTCGGGGAACAGAGGCTGGGCTGGGCTGGAGCAATGCAGCCCACCAAGACCAGCCTGGGCAGCTCCCCAGGGACCTCCCAAACTGGGGATGTCCCACACCACAGGCACAGACAGCAGCACCAGCATGCTGCTTTCTCACACCAAAATCATAGATTTGTCTGGGTTGGAAGGGACCTTTCAGATCATCAAGTCAACCATCACTGGTACAACCATCAGTCCATCAATCCCACAGTTTCTGAAAGGAGCTGGGCTGCTCTACAGACCTTTATATGCTCCACAGACACCCCAGAGACAGAGTTAGACAGAGAAGCAGAATTAGACCAGCACAAAGAGGTGAGGCAGATGGGTGACATCAGGCAATGCCCTCCTGCAAGGCAATGCCTACCCACAGCAGGTGACACCTCAGCAGAAAACGGGCTCGTCCCCGATGCTCAGCCCAGGGACATCCCTGCCCCAAGTGCAGGTGACAGCAGATCTCAGCCTGCTCCAGCTGCCGATCCCCCTTCTGCCTCACATCTGGCAGCAGCTGCTGTCCCAGCCCATGGTGGGTGGTGGTGGATGCAGAACAGGTCCAACAGGCCATCTCCCAGCAGAGCAGTTTCCCACTATCCATCACTATGCACGTGGTTAATGCTACTGCTCAGGACTGTGAGCTGCTGTAATTACCATTATTAATTCCCCCCTCCCTTCAGGATGTATTAGCTGCAAATTGAGAAAAGAGGGAGGGAGAGAAGTCCCTGGACTTGATAAATCAGCTGCTGACAGCAAACCGATGTCTGCACTTTAGTGTGTGCAGGATGCAGCCCCAGAGCATCTCCCTCCCACCAGTGCCACCCCTCTGCTGGCCCCTGGACCCCTCACCACATCCCCCACCTCCCTCCCTCCTCTCTGAAGCAGGCCCTTGTTAGCAAAGGTCGAGGGACTTCGCTGCTCTCAATTAACACCACTTCTGCCCAAACCAAGCCAAATGTTGATGGCACAGGCATCCAGGAAGGGGAACAAATGCCCTGAACGCAGCTGGCACAAGGTACTTGGGAGTCATGGAGGGGCTTGTGTTTGTGGTTGCATCTCTCCAGGCAGCCACACCACTTTGAGGAAAGGTCTGAATTCAAACAGAATTTGTTAAGACGGGCAACGCCTCAGCTAGTTTCATATTCACCCAAGTTAAAGCCAGTCTAGATGAAGGTGAGCGTGGACAGAACTGAATGTACCTGTGATATGAGTCCCTGTGTGGACCTGAAGCAATTAATTGGCCTTCATGGTGGCCAAGGTCCCCACAGAGGTCCCAGCCCTGCTGTTAACAGGAAAACCAAAGGAAGTCATCCCACCTGAGCTTATGGAACGAAAGCTGCCAATCCTCTTTCAGCCCTAGGACACTCAAGACCTTCCTCCTGCCATTTCCAAAGCACCTCCCGCTTGGGCGCAGAAGTGGACGTGCAGATGTCCAGCGCTGCAGCTCCTCGCAAGCCCACGGCAGCAGCAGGAGATGCCACACTCCCAGAGCGAGCCCCTGTGTGCACACTCGGAGCTATTACTCCTGGCAGCAAAAGTGGCCTGATGGAAGAGGAGGGGAAGACAGCAGCTTGAAGCCTGCTGGCTCTTGCAGAAAGCCTGCTGGCCTGCGCAGGAGGACAGAGACCCTGGTGAGAAAACCAGAGACGCTTCACGTCACCGAGACAAAGAGCTCCAAAGTGCCCTCTGGACCGGGACAGGGATGCTGTGCAGCAGGCAGAGGCAGCGAGCAGTCGGAACGAGCCCTCATCGCCTTACCCATCTGACAAAACCGGCCCCTGCCAAATTGTGCGCATGCTGTAAAGGAGAAGAGCGTTCGCGGCACAGACTCTCCTGCCTTTCCTCTGAAGGGAAAGGGACAGACAGCCCTCTAGTGTAAAGCCAACGCTCACCGTGTCTGCACGGGCAGGGAGAGCATTATTCACAGCCAGATCTGCGCTGAACGCCGGGACTTGGGAAGGGACCTGCGCCCAGGGAGAGGGGGTTGCTCCCCGGGTGCAGCCTCCCACCGCCCCTCACAACACACTGGGGCCGTGGAGATGTGCAAGTCCTAAAGGTGCCGGTGGCTTTCAGGTGACCATTTTTCTCTGCAGAGACAAATGCAACGTTAACAAACTCAGTATTTGCTCTTAGGATTTCAAAAGATGCCTTTTGTCAGAGTAGCCTTGTATGTAGCCTTCACAGCCTGACACCAGCTCTCAAAAAAGGCTTCTGAAATCCTGACTTGGCTGGCAGCTGATGCCACGTCTCTGACAAAGCCCCCTGTGGTCCTGGAAGCAGGGAAAGCTGAATTTGGGCCCTCCAAAGATTTTTTCCTTTCCCCTCCCTCGTCCCTTCCGCTTAAGAGTCAGACTGAGTTTGCATCTCTTCCCCACGCACGTTGCTGTGTTATGCACATGGGGTATTGTACGTGGCTCTGATCATCACTCACAGCCCTAAGAAAGACGCACAATTAAAATCAATATTTAAAGTCATCAAACAAGCACACACAAATTTTAACAGCCACACAATTCACTCTGACATAACAACGCCGGGTGCAGAACCAAGAGCTGTGCTGGAGTGCCGAGAGCATAGTTCTGCCCACAGTCTTCAAAATTTAATGAAAACACACCAGTTTTAAACACTTTCCCCAAAACAGCTCACAAAATCTGTCACTTTGATGTGAATGGTCCCAGTCTTAGACTAATCAGTCACTTTTACTTTGTCTTTAGTAGCTAAAGACGCAAATGAACTCCCAGCAAACTGCACAGCTTCAGGAGAAGAATTTAGCAGCCAGATGGTTCTTGCAAAAGATTTGTTCTTAACAAAAAAAAAAAGTTAACCCGTTTCCCCAAAGAGCAGAACACAGGAGATGATCTAACATATCAGAAAGCAATTCTGAGCTGTTATCTTACAGCATCACTTCTACTGTAGAAGTAAAAGTTTCTTCCTAAACCATCACGTAAATTATAATTATCACTAATAACTGATCAATTAGTACAAGTCCATGCAAGGCACTATAATTATCCCATGTACTCAGGGAAGAAAAGAAAGCATAAAATTTGAATGCAAACATTCCTTTGTTTCCAACGGAAGGTGCAACACAGAGAGATAAAAGAAAGCACAACTGTTAAAAAGGCAGCAAGATTCAAAGAGCCATCTGAGGGAATGTGCCAAACTCCCACGAGATGGAGCAAAGCTGTGACGGGCTGGAAACTCCCATCCAGGCAGTGAACCTCACTCTGCTGGTGAATTTGCATTTGCTTTCTCTGGGCCTTTTATCCCCATGTGGCATTGCAGCTGTGGATGGGTTTCAAAGCATACCTGACAATAAAGACTCTCCAGACCTTCATGGAAACCTCTTTGGATAAAGTACAGAAATGTGGGACGAGAAAGTTTTTCTGAATCAAACTCCAGGAAGTAAACAGCAAAACCAAGTATCACCACCATTCAGCAGAGTGATGTGGAGAAGCCAAGTGAAGGATGGGAACCCTGGACATCTTCAAAGGTTTTTGAACCACTGCTAACTAGCACTTCAGTACAGTAAAAAACCACATTCCTTTGTAGGTAGTCATCTGTTTGCCTAAATGTCTGAGCTTTTTGAATGAATTAAAGAGGAACAGTATTAAGAAGTACTCACTGGGGACAAGAAGCATATGAAGTTCTGCTGCTGGCCAGGGAGCTACGGTGGACACCAAGGTGGATATGAGCCCATGGTTATTCTTACTATGAGTAGCTCCACCCTGGGCTGTGCTAAGAGGAGCGTGGAAGTCACTGCCTCTCTCCGGTCAGGACTGGGGAGATTGCACCTCGAACACTGTGCAGCTGTGGGCCCCTGCATCCAAAATCAATATAGGGAAACCAGAAAGGTGGAGGGTGAGCTAGATGGTTAGAAGCCTATAGCATTGTGTTCTACAAGGTCAAGTAGAGGGAGTTAGGATGATGGAGTGTGGCAAAGAGGAGGTGAAGGGGCAATCTAATTGCAGCCAACAGCTACTCAAAGGCCGTTATAAGGATGACGGAGCCAAACACGCCTTTCTGAGGCCAGATGAAACAGCAAGGAGCCATGGCCAAAAACTGCAGTTTGGGAGGTTCGGTTCAGACATTAGGAGAAGCTTTTTAATGCCTGTCTGCTGCCTTCCTGTGCCAGGGACCCTGACTGTGATTCTTGGGTCCTCCTTGGTATCTCCCTCAATGCCTGCTCCTGAACTCACAGGGACCGCCACTTGCTTCCGTCAAGCGCACTACGTGTACCATCACTCCTACCCCACCACCGCCATGCCTAGTGACAGACAAGAGGTACCCTGACCATGCCAAAGGGCCACTCACGGTCCTGACCCAGGCCAGGTGACAAAGGGCTTGAGCAGCCTTGGCCAGACAGGCCAAGAAGTCTGAGCTATGGAGAAGGAGAAGATATCTAAGTCCTTGGAGATGACATCCATCCTTGACAGGACAAGCCCATGAGAAACATGATCTAGCTTTGAAACTAGCTGTACTTTGAACAAGAGGTTGATTAGATACCTCCAAATGTCTCTTCCAAACTATTCTATGATTTTATGAAAGCAAATATTCTGTAACACTGGAGTACTTTCTCGCTTCCAACTTCCTCAGTGTTTTACAGATGCTTGTGAAATGCTTCTGCTTTTCTTGAAAACCAGGAAGGCTACGAAATGAAGCTCAAGTGCTTGTCCAATCCCCTGAGAAGTAGAGACTTGAGAGGGACAATAAATACTGTGAAATCTGCTGGTCCTATTGATCAGCTCCAAGGCCCAACACAAAGGCTGTGAGGAGGACAGGGAAAACCTGAGAGACAAACCTGCTGTTGATGCAGCAACAACCCTAAGAAGAGTATCATCAGTCTTGTCGCCTGACACTGTGTCACTGCTAAAGAAGCGACTGGCGATTGCACAGACCTCCACGTTTTAGCTCTGGACTGACCTTTAAGCATATTCTGGGTCCCTCGGGAGATAACTCAGCATCACTGTCCCAGCTTTAGAGCTGGAAAAGCTGAAAGTACATCACAGAAAGGCTCATTGGCCTGGTCAAGGAAACAAAGAAGTCAGAAGCAGGTTTAAGACCAGACTTCAGAAGCCCTGACTTCCAGGAGCTGTCTAAAAGCAAAGTAAATATGGCCAGAGTCTGTGCAACATCCCATGAAGATGCGTTTTGCCCTACATTGGGACCTTGCCTTTCCATACATGCTGCACACATCTGACACAGGCAATATCTGTGTCAATTTGACACCACTCTGCTCTGAGTCTAGGTATCATCACTGAACACCACCATAACGGACAATCACCCACCCAAAACTCACACTGCTCTATGTCCTGATAGCCACACGATGAGACACCAGCACAGGCTGAGATGAGTTTGCACATTTTAGCCAAGCCTGTATGAATTGCTTTGGCATCTCTGTGCAAATACGGGAACTTCCATCCTTGGCTTCTTTTAGCTAATTATAGCTTTTCAGTACATTTGTCTCCTTTTCCCTCAGCCTCTAGAAACCTCCAGGAGTTGCAACCACAAGCATGAAAAGGGAGGAGAGGCTGGGCTATGTAGATCACAAGACTTCCTCCTCCGTCCCACACCTCTGTGTGTGTCTGTGATGGAGAAGCCCCAAAACCCTGTTACTCACAAATCCCAGGCAGATCCATCTGGCTCTGGGACACAGCACAAAGCTTTCTGCAGGACATGAGGGAAGAAGTCCTAGTGCAACTCCCAGGCCTTGCAGGCACCATGCTGTGATGCTGCCTCTTATGACACTTCTTTGCAGTGGTACAGGATACTCCTATTCCACTGTGTATGTGCCTCCTGCATAAAAAAACCACCTCTCTAGAACATCAAAAGAGGAGCTTGGCACTCAGAGATATATCTTAATGAAGGTGACAGCAGCAGAAAGCATTGCAAATCCAAGGGGAAGAGAATGCACACCTAATTAAACCGACTCCTTTCTTCTCCCTTCGGTTCCGCCTCTGGCAGGATGTGCAGCTCCAGCGTTGGGGCTGCAGCTTCAGCCTCTCCACCGGGATGGACCCCGCAGCATGGCGGGGCCGAGCTGCCCGAGCCCCTGGCAGCCCCGTGCAGGCTCAGAGCGGAGATTAGAGCTCAGCTCCTTACAATCTGCCTTGTCCTGCTTTGTGCTGAGGCTCCGGCTCAGCTGATTTTCCCCCTCCCTCCTCCTCTCCCTCCAGGCTCGGGAGGATGGGGAGGAAAGGGAGGCACTGCATTTCCCAGGGGCTCCCCACGACCCCCACGGCTGTGCGCACAGGGTGTGTAGCAGCGTGCCTGAGAGCCAGCCTCCGGAGAATCCTTCCCCTTCCCTGCCCCCATCCCACAGTCTCACTCGTGGCTTCCAAGCCAAAGAAGGTAGAGAATTCACATAGGTGGTGCTGGATTTTGCATATTTTGCTTATTCCTTCAGAAGCCTTAATGGCCAAAGTCATCGCTGGTGTCAGTAGAAGATTACACAGGCACAAGGCCTTCATTACTGGCACCCTGATTGTCACAGAGTTATTTGTGGGGGTGTGAGTTGTTGACCCCCACATCCCCCGCCAGCTTCCAGCTCCAGGAACCGCCAGGACAGACAACCAGCCCCCTGCCGTCTACTCCCAAGCCCCCAAGGCAGGGCAGGGAGCAGAAAGCAGAGAGAGGCATCGTAAACTGTCCCTATCCTCCCCTTGCTCCTTCCCACCACCAACTCCTTCCCACTCGTGAACGGCGCAGGCTCCCAGGAGGTTTTTCCTCGAGCGAAGTTCAGAGCACCTGAACAGGGGACAGAGGTAATTAATGAAGGAAGGAGCTTGTTAAGACAGGACCGCCATGCCTCCCGTGCTGGTGGCGCAGGCACATGCTGCCCACAAGCCCCAGCAGTGGATAGAGCAGCGGCAGCTTTCTCACCGCTTCTAATTAACTTAATTTCTGGACCAGATTTCTCTAGCGCTCATAGTGGGGAAAACATCACAGAACCAGCGGGGACATGATAACATCCGCGCTAATACAACGCCCAGGTGGGCAGCAGTGCAACGGCACCTCCACTTTTTTGCCCTGATATTCCTCTTTTCAAAACCTCTCCAAACGCACCCTTTGATGGTCCCACAGAATAGAGGTCTGAGGTACATGCTGCCTGGTGGGGAAGAGGGGACCAAGCCTAGGAAATGCTGCGGCCCCTTGATACAAAATGAACATTATACAGAAAGGAAATGTAGAATAATACACAGATAAATGGTGTTTTCTCTCCAGAAAGAGCTGCTCTCACAACAGTGAATAAGTAGTCTCTGAGGTTGGTGTAGGCTCTCATGTTACAGGGGTTTGTAGTTGGCTTTTTTTAAAATAAATTTTGTGAAAGAATAAACACAGAAAGACCTCTTTCAATATAAATAAATTGTGTTAATAAGGCAGTAAGTGCTGAGAACACGGGCTCTGCTGGTTGAACTGCCCCTGGTGGCTATTTCTGGCTTACAAGGCACTTGAAGTATCCTGGCAGCCCTCGGTGGGAAATGTAGTCCAGATACAGTAGGATGGTCACTCAGCTAAACATAATCTCCCAAGGTTCATGAGGACTTTACAGTCACACCAACCAGCAATCCAGGCTGCCCAGCCTCTCACAGGAGCAATTCATAAACTGCAGGAAAAAAACCCACATTAATTCCAACCCCTCAAAGCCTTGTTCTATAAATAAATCTGTTGTAACACGGTTTTTGTATTTCATTATCTTCTGTGTTGTTTCACATGATGCCGGTAGCAGCTGGGAATGTCACAGCGGAGGGAAAGTGCCGCGCTGCAGCGGGATGGTGAAGGGAGAGGCGATGCTGGTCCCCGTGCCCGTACCACACCCATCACCTGGACACCGCTCTGCACGGCCCACAGCCCCCCCACAGCATCACGGGCGACAAAGAGCCCACACCACCATGCTTGGCACTGGGAGTCAGTGCCCCAGCATACAGCCACGGGGTTCAGATCAATGGGTAACCCATGCACCAGGCACAGCAAATGGATGCTAAAATACCAGTATTCCCTAAGGGCCTTGCAGGAAAAACCGTCGCCGTAACCTGCTCCCAAGGTGGTCCCCAAACAGGAATAAATTGACCGTTTCAGAATTAAAACCGATACAGACTCTCTAAAGGAGGCAGTGTGCCATTTGGATCTGAGCTTGGATATATCCTTTGATCATCACAAATAAATCAGACAGAGTGCCTTCCAAAATAGAATAAATAAAAAAAGAAAGAAAGAAAGAAAGGAAGGAAGAAAGAAAGAAAGGAAGGAAGGAAGAAAGAAAGAGATTGTATTTGTGTCACTGATGGGAACAGGAAGCAAGCTGGAGACGGAACGCACGGGAAGATACTCTGTGCAGCAAGAGCCTCCCTTGACCAGCAGCCTGGACAGCAGTGGAGCTCCTGCCATGGGTTGATCACTCCAGTTAAAAATTGCACCCCATGGGCTGGGTTTCCAGCAAACACACCTGGGTGGCACATGCTTCTCCAAGCGGTCTGGACCTGCAGCGTGAGAGCATGTGTTCCTCCAGATGTAGGTCTTTATTTCGGGTTTCACCCGGAGCGACTGCAAACGGCCAAGCACCGCGGGGCAGCCCCAGCCCCATCCCTCCACACCGGGAGCCGGGAAGCAAAAACCATCGCCAGGGCTGCCAAAGCGGATGAAAATGGGCTATTTTCAGCCAGAGGATCCCGTCGTGCCAGGCCGGCTACATGCTGTGTGCCCTTCTCCCGGCGGGGTGACCCCACGTGGGGATCCCCCCCAGCACGCCCAGCTCTCCCCAGCCTCTGGTACAGGACAGATGAGCCGAGCCGAGCAGGGGAGACCCCGAGGACGGGGTGCTGCGGGGTCCCCGCTAACTGCCATCCCTCCGGGGCGCCTGCAGCCTCCCCAAACTTCCCCGGAGGGAAGTGCCGGGCGCCGGGAGCGGAGCCGGTGCTGCCCCGCCGGGAAACAGCCGGGCCGTCGCCATCCCCGCTCGTTCCCCGCGGGCGCTGCCGTTCCCGTCCCCTCTGCCGG
>VXAK01012444.1:83968-96470 GCA_013399435.1 Arenaria interpres | reverse complement strand
GCTCCGGGGGCAGACGGAGCGCGCAGGGGCCGCTCCGACGGCGGCGGTTCGGCGGCGGAGCCCCCGCGGAGCCCGGGCAGGGCTGCCAGGGGCCGGGCGGCTCCGGGCGACTCATTCCTGGAGGAGAGGTGCCACCTAAAGGAAGCCGCCGATAGGGACGCCCGGGCGGCTGCGGGCATCGCGCCGGCCCGGCTGGCCCCGGGTGCGGGCTTCCCCCCCGGCTGGGTGGTTTTTCCCCTCCTGTGGTCCCCTGGAGCCGGGCTGCTCGCTGGGGAGGCGGTGACGGATGCCCGAAGCGGCACAGCCTCTTCCTGCTGGGCTGGCGAGGCCCCGACGCAGGGTTTTGTTCTGCTGGTGTGGAGCCGCTGCGTTCTCTGGTGTCAAGACAGGCCCTTGGGTAGGGTCCTCTGCTGTGTCTGAGCCCTCTCGCCACATCCCACCCCTGCTCCTTTGGGGTCACTCTCCTGTCCACAGGAAGGAGAACATCTTACCTCAGTTTACCCAAAAAGCATGAGGTTTGCACTGGTGGCAGGCGAGGAAGGATGAAGCTGGCTTTCCTGTCCTCCTCAGGCCTCCCGCAGTCTTTCCTCCTTCCCTGTCCTGGAGTGGACAAGTCCCTACTGCACAGGCCGCTCCCATCTGCAGTTGTCCTGGGAAGCAGAAAGATGGATTTTTATTAAGTGAACTCATTTACGCGGCGGGGAAAGGAGGAGGGAAGGATGGTGCCAGAGAAAACCGAACATCTTGAACATGAAGGCATGGCGGTTCTGTCCCTGCTAGTGAGAGGTTTCGAACTGCTGCCATAGATGTGTATAGATCTATATCTATGTACACATAGGTGTATGTATGAGGGTGAATATTCATTCCTGTCTCACAGCTTGTCACCCTAATGCTGACCATCTCCAGAGCAGCTTGCACTCGAGGCCTGTGTCACAACCACATCTCTTGAAGGCCTACCCCATTTGCATCTTTCCGTGTAGGCATCATTCCAAGATGAGCCAGGAAACTGCTTCTCCTGTGTACAATAACCCATCTCATCTCACCCGAGGGTCTGTGGGCAACTTCACGCTGACACCACAATCATCTATGGAAAAAAGAAACACAACCAAAGCAAGGACTAACTGGACGTTTGAGCCAGATGGAAGTAGTTTACCAAGTGTGGGCTTTAATTATGCAAGCAGCCTCAGCCGTCCAAAGGTACCAGGGAGGTATGGCTTCCAGATGTCTTCTAGATAGCCTTTGCTGACATTTTATCGGTCATCCGCAACCAAAGTGTAAGAGCAGAGCGGGGAAAGGCTGCCGTTAGGATATACAGGCAGATCAATGGAAGCAGCGTGCTGGAGCAGGGCTGAGATGCAGAGCTTCCAGGACTTGGAGTTGCAGGAGGAATGCAGCTGGCAGAGCTCTGGAATGGGCTCCAAGTTGGGATCAGGAGGTCAGAGCAGGACCTACCTCATCTGCCAATCTTTCAGGACCTTGAGTGCCACCACCAGAATAGAGGAAAATCCAATTTTTCTCACTACAGGGAAGAACCTCCCAATTGTAAATACAGCCATGTTCTCATGGAATAACACTCATCTTTTGAGGCCTGTATTTTGGGGATTTACTGGGAAACAGCTGGAAGCAGGATGTGCTTTGAGGAATATCCGCACACAAGTGCCAGTGCCAGGACTGGACACGCGGGGAGTCCGGGTGCAACTGTGGTGTGGCACCAGGAGCCAGCCTGGGGAAGAAACATAAAGGAGGAGTTATGTGGGCTGTGGGGTACTGTCTTCTACTCAGCTAAGCTCTCTGGGTTCAGATCACAGAGGGGTGCAAGTAAGCCTGTCCAATGCATCACCTAGTTACTTTGGAAGCCTTTTCACCTTGGTCAGACGGTGTGCCTTCACCTGCATCAGACTCTTCAGCCACCAACCGTTCTGGTTCCTCCTTCTCCTACTAGAGTTTCCACTTGCAGTTGTCTGCCTTTGAAATCTCACCTAAAATAATCCAGCAGAACTCTAGTCACCCAGACATTCTCTATCATGGTCCAGATGTGACACCTAATGCCTTGAGCCCCTCTCCTCCATTCTCTGGACATGGGAGGTGACCCCTGGGGAGGGCAGGGAGATACCTGGCCCTCTGAGCATTCTCTCCCCCTCCAGAGTGCAAGGGTGTAGGGATGATTCCCTAGCATTTTTCCTTCCCACAGCTCCAGCTGGCATGATCCTGATCGCGTTCCAGCTTATGCACACACTTGCCTTCCGTACTCTTTTTGCCTTCCTCGCCTTGTTCCCTCTACTTGCCCTGTGTAAGGGCCATCTCCAGCTGTATCTCTGCCCATCCTGTGTCTGTGTCTGCACCCCAACCAGTGTGTGCCTTACCCTGCACATCTGAGAGCTTGGCACCATGCAGCCCCTCTCTTCTCTGTGAGTCTGTACACACAGCCCAAGGCAGCACTTCATGACATGCTGCTGAGGGACCACCACGCCCGCAAGGTCAAAGGCTGAGACCCTGAGATGGGACAGTGGCTTTCAACACAACTGTCTTATGTGGGTGCCTGGGCCAGTCTGTGGCAGGGCTGCTCTGAAGGAGTGGAAGGATTGGAACTTAATGATCTTTAAGGTCCCTTCCAACCCAAACCATTCTATGATTCTGTGGAGGTGTCTGGGGTAAAGGAAAGGTAAGGTTTGGGACAAGACAAGGAGCACTCCCATACAATCTGCTGGCAACACGCTTTGTTGATTTGTGGACATCTTCTGGGGAGGGAGGATGATCCTATCATTCCCTGCTCTCTCTGCAGTGACAGTCCAGGAACCACAGATTAGAAATATGCTGCTCCTCACTTTTAAACACACCTTCAAGCACTCGTGTTTCAATAGTGCCCTCTGACTTTGCCATCCCAAGTGGTGCATAAGGACAGAGAGGTCACCTACATGCAGAGCATCAAAAGCACTGCACATAAAAGGACCATGGAGCTGGAAGTGTCTGGGAGAGGGCTGCAAGGTGAACACGAGCAACGAAGGAGTTAACTGAAGCTATAGTAACAAAGCCGAAAATTACATGTTCTACCAGGATGGCAGCCGGCTGCATGTGGCTGTTTGGCTGACATTTCTGAAAGGTTAATCTTGAAATGGAGAGAGCACATCTGTAGAGGGCTGCGACTGACTTTTCTTGCAGATTCCTTGCAAACCATTTCGGGCTGGTTTGAGACCCAACAGTGTCACACATGGGTCACCATGATGTAACATGGTGGCTGTGACCTTGGCGTGTGAAGTGGTGCTCCACAGTATGATGGGTGTCCGGTGCCAGCTTGGTTTCCAAGCCCATGTTACAAGGTACAGGAGACTGGGTCTCCTTCAACATGCCTGTGTGTTGGACATTTGCACCCTCCATTTCCCAACACATCTGAGCATTGTCAAGCAGGGACTGGGCAAAGAAGGAGTCTCCCAAGTTCTTCCAAGTAGGAGATCTCCTGGGGACACCGAGGTGGCTTGCAGTTACAGTGTGAGTAATTCTGTGCAGCTCATTTGCAGCTTGGAAAGAAGCCAACATTCACCGAGATCAAGAGATACCTTGCTTTGACTGGATAATTACATGTTCGTCTTTACCTAATGCTTAATCACACTTAGATCAATTCTCTTCCTTTGGATTGTGAGTCTTGTTTGCAAAGTGTCAACCGTTCACTTGGTCTTTAACCTTTGTTTGTGAGCAGAATGGCTCTGACATGTTGGGGGCATGTCCCTGAGTCTAAGGGTGTTGAGGAGAAAGTGGAAGAGAGAAATGGACAGGACGACACAGAGACCACACATGAAATGGGAAGGCATTGCCCTTTGCCATGCTCACACCCACCTTTCCTAATGGAGTCAATTCCCAAATCTGAATATTAAATGAAGTGTAGCTTTTACCCTTGTGCTGATGCACTAAAGGCTTTCTACCTTTCTTCCCCATTGCCTTGTCCTGTGTCTGGTGTGGATACCAGCGTCTGAAAACATTTCTTGGAGGAACAAGGAGGCAGAACAACAGAACAACGGAAAGACCAGTTTGTTTGCTGCTGTGCCTAGCGCAAGTTCTGGAGCCGCCTGTGCTTGCAGGAGACAGGAGCGGACAGGAACTTGCACATATGAGGATGAACTGTGTCAACATGATTTATCCAGACACCCAGCGTAGCTACTGCTCCGTTTTTGAGGCTTGAACTGATGCACACCGGTGGTCAGGTAAGTTGTGTGCTGACAGAGTGATTGTTCCAGCAGACCAGGCTACCATGAACACAGTATTGGATCATCCTACCTGCACACAAAATAGAGATAGAAATGGAGATAGAGATGAACAGTCCCATGTTACGTGTCAGGTCTGATTTCTTTCCTGCAGGAGGATTCCCCGCTGGGCAATGTGTCCTGGGTACCAGAATGCCTCAGATGGCCATGTGAACAAGGAGCACACTGCAAGGAGAGCCCAGTAACCAGAAGACTGAAGCATGGCTGCCCTATCCTGGACTCCTTTGCAGTGAGAGGTGTCGTGCCAGAGACAGGCTGATTGAGTCCTGGGCCCTGGTGTGAGCTTTGCCTGGTTGGAACCATCTGCCCCTGCTGTGGCGGGCAGGACACTCCGTCTCTGTCAGCTGTCTCAGCTCATTACCGTATCACGTCAGTTCAGGAAAAGGCACTGAACATCTGTGTTGTTCTTGTGTGCTGTTTCGCTCCTATTGCCATGAAAAACTGCTCCAGAGCCTTGCAGAGCCTGATGGGCCAGGCAGAGTGAGAAAAGCTTCCCCTCTGTCAGTCGTCCACCCCCTGGACAGCCAGCGATTCCCCACGGATGCTGCCTCTCCCAGGAAGGTGAATTATGAGCCTCGTAGCTTCTGCTTCGTGATTTCTCTCAAATTTCAGGCCTCTTCTGCCTGAGCAATAGGGTCGGCTTGGACGAGCTGTTCCTGTAAATCATCTCAGCACTCGCTTCAGCCTAACACATCAATCCCCTTTCATCAAGCGGTAAAAGGTTTCCACCTGGTCCTGGCGGTGTTGCTGAGATTGGGATGTGCCAAGGATCCTTCAGAGCATCATTGGGCCATGCAGCAAGGGCCACAGATTTATTCAGGCACCTCTTGCAGAAGGAGCTCAGTTTCAAGCCTTAGCTGGATGAGAGCTTGCACATGGCTTGGAACTGCTCTGAGCTCGCTCTGCACAGACTGTGAAGCAACTGGGAACAGGTACAGATGCTAAACGGACTTTGAAAAGGGGAAAAACAAAGCCCTAAGAGATTTCTTCAGTGACTTCCTGGTCAGATTCTTGATTCAAAGGAGGGTCCTCCATGGTGGATCTGTAAGCTCTGCTCAGAAGGGCTACGCATCCCGAGTGTCTGGTCTTGCTAGTGGCTCAAGGGTATCAAACCAATATGATTAGTGGGCAGGATGGCTTTTTTTTTCTCTCCAAATGGTGGACTGGGTAGGATTCATGACTTCATGGACCATATGAAGGTAGGAAATTCTCATCAGCATGTGCAGGGGGAGCCGAGGGGAGTGGGGAGAAAGGTGACAAAAGTCCAAACACGGACCAAGGGCAAAACGTGCTTTTCCAGGGGACCCCTGTGCGCTCCGTGTGCCTTGACTGCAGAGAGAAAGAGGGCTGGGTTGAACCAGCGTGGCCCTACATCTCTCAGGCCCACCAAGTAACCTTGTCCATAGGAGCCCAACAGAGTCATGGCCTCTCCATTTCAGCACTGCTGCTCTCTGGCAGCTCTCATCCACAGTAGCGTGAAAGCCAAGCCTCCAGAAGGGCAAAGCATCCAGAATAAGCAGGTATTTGGGGTGGAAAGCCCTCTCAGTGCCCCTTCAGTAAGACCTGGTCACCGGATCCTGCCTGAACTCTGTGGCTATGCTTGGATCACCAGGACGTGTGTTGGATGCAGTCCCAAGGAGTGGGAAGAGCAGCAGATGTTGAAGAATGGCCATTCCATCACAGCCACACTAGTATGACTCAAGTGGGGTCACCTTCCTGGTCCTGTGACCGCTTACGTTTCTGCATCTCAGGAGCTCTGCTGTTCCCAGGTAGAGCATACTGATGATGTGGGCTCCAGCTCATATATTCTTTAAAGGGGTCAGCTTTTTGTTTTCTTCCAAGCCTACAGTGTCCCCACTGTGATGGTGCCAATCCAGGATGAACGTTGTTGCATGTTGTTTCTCTGCCTTGAGTTACTGAGACATGGTTTCTCCTATTTGGTTTTGGTTTTGGTTTTGTTTGTTTGTTTGTTTGTTTTCCAGTTTAAGATGAGAGGAAGTCACTCATTTTTTAAGACTGACTCCTACTCTCTTGATGTTGATGGATGTCCTGGAAGGGGCAGTTGTAGTGACATGCAGAAGGGCTACTGGAGAGCACTGGCAGAAAATGAACATCTAATTTGTGACTAGGAGCATCTGCCCTTACAGCCCGATTCTAAATGTCTCATATATTTAATGGAGGAATGCGAGCATGGCAGTACCACATGACCAATCAAAACAGCTCTGATTTCAGATCTGCAGTACTCCCAACAGAGTTAGCAAATGAGTTGCAGACTGGGAACTATCTGCAAATAGTTTCCAATAATGAATTGAGGTGCGAAAGCTGCAATCTGCTCTTAGACAATCTGTAAACAGAGGGAAGGAAAATTCACCAAAATAAATTATTCATTTCAGATTACTCTCCTAGCTCATGTCTTAACTTGAAACCCTCCAGGGCCTGACGACATTTCCAGGGATGCTCCTGTACCTTAAGCAGTGCTGTGTTGGGGGCAGGCGCAATGACGGCGAGGCAGATAAGGGTGTCCTGTCACCACTTGGCCAGTCTGTCCCGACTGATGTGGATTTGCTACCAAACATGAACCAGCTCCAGGGGCTGTAAGGGAGCTGGAATTTTTTTGGCCTGGAATTTTTGGCTATTGCAGGCCAAAAATTGCATTCTCCCACCATCTGCTGCCATCATCAGAGAGAGATGGGGGAAAGGGAACCACCCTGGAACAGGAACTGAAACAGAGGTGGGATGGAGGAGAGGGGAGAAAAGAAGGCACACAGCTAAGGGATAGAGAAGCAGAGCAGGCTGGAGGCAAATTTTAACTGCAAGCTGGACCAAGCCACGAGGGACATACAGATATGCCCCGTCATGGCGTGGCATTCCTGAATAAGGGCACATGTGCTGGATGCTGGCGCCCACCTGTGTGATGAACCAGGAGCAGCACCCAGCCTTCCTCTGGAAATCTTCCAAACAGCTTTGGGAGAAGACATTAGCTCTTAAGAAGAATGAGTTCCCTAAGAGTAGCTTGAGGTTTCCTGAGGGCCCATATGACTGGACAAACACCACTGACCTCAGGCAGACTGCCCAGGTGATGGGAACTACAAGCAGACTGTGTCTGAATGATGTGAGGGATTCAGTGTCCCATGCCCAAGCACTCTTCTCATGAGTTTAGGGCTTGGCATGGCTTGGTGCATGAGAAACTGGCTAAAGAGCAGCAAAACTGTACACGGTAAACAGAAACATATGAAGCTGGAGGAAGGTGCAAGATAGGAAGCTAGGATATGGCAGTGATTATTTGTTTAGTCGTCTCCCAAGATTGCGCCCTCTGAAGGTGCTTGAGCTGTTTATGGGTCCTCCTGTGCAGGACCTTCAGCTGGGACAGACCAGGTTTAAGTAGCTTTGTCATTTGACTGTTGGTGCCCTGTGGATCTCCAGATGCAAGTTTGGCTCTTTCATCTTCTAAAAACTCGAGTGGAGTCACAAGTATTCAAAACTCAACACGTAAGCCAGCAGACAGGCCTGAAGTGCTTTAAGGTGTTTCACAGAAAGGTGTGAGGCACTATTGTCTTATTTTATTAGATTAAATGATTAAAAAAAATTCTTGTGCATGTTTTCTTGAAAGCATAGTGTGGGGGACATTGAGCTGACACACGGAAGTGCAAAGTTCAGAGCAGCATTTTCCATCCTTGCTCATTCCAAACTGGGCAGAAGGCTTGAGGAACAATGTATTACACTATAAGAAGATTTTAGATTAAACGTGACCTCAGACATCACCTGAAGAGAATCTGTGGCAAGTTGGAAACCTCATCTTCTGTCCTAGAACTTGCTCTATATTCAAGAGAGTACGGTAATACTTGAACAGTGAGCACAAATCTGGTGGATTTGTCCATGATCCATTTGGGCAATTACTGTCCCAAACTACTGAGATCTCCACAAATGCCAGTGTGGCCTTTTGGAGCTGTCTGTCTTAAAGCCTAGCTAACACTAATCACCCAGCCACAGGATTACTGTTGCATTACTGCTGCTCTGGACCACAATGATTTTTCAGGAAGATGTGTGCTGAAACTATTGAGGCTTCACAAAGACCATTTCAGCTTTAAGAAATAACCCAAAGAAAATGCTGGCAATGTCGTTCAGCCAGCTCTTAATGAAAGCTTTACAAATACCGCTGTCAAGGCAATGGCTTTGCTCTGTTCACAAGGTGAACATCTGGGCACCTGATTCACAGGGGTTACCTAGGAAGTGGCAAGAGGAATGTACAGAACTGAGCATTTTGTTAAAAAATACTGCCATGTGCAGTGAAAGGGAGGTGGTGTTCTTGACAGTCTCCTGAGTCTAGAAGATCTCCTGTGGTCAGGCCACCTTATAAATCCCACTGAGCTGGTGGCCACTCAGTCATCCATCCTTTCATATTTCAGTTAAGAGGCTGAAGAGATGACTAAAAGCCTGTTCTTGCATAGTGTGTCCCCAGGAAAAATGAAGTGCCCACGTAGTTTCCTAAAGAAAGTGGTTTTCAGGAAAAGACAGAAGGCTGGAGGTAAACATAATGCTTCTCTGTGGGAAGACTCAGCATCCCATGGAAATCAGTTCTTTTCATTGAAAATTTGACTATCTGAAAACCAGCTGCTCGATTTAGAGACCCAGCAGTGGCAGTAGGAATTATGAGCCCAATGTTCCTATCTCCTATAAAACCAGGACTCTTCAAGGCCATGCTGACCAGTTCTCGACCAGGTGAGGACTTGCAGGGACACCCATGCCATGCTAGCTGCTCATCAAGGGTAAATGCCACACTGCATCATAAGAGATGACTGATGGAGGATGCTGTGAGAATGAGAGACGCAGACCTCATCTCCAGCAAAACCCGGCCACAGCATTTCTGAATTGAAGGGTCTCCACAGTTGCCTCCATGACATTCTTCCTTGCCCTGACTCCTGGGTGCTGATGTTTGTGCCACCCCTTGGCTGAGGATCGTACAACGGGCAGCTCAAGGGTGATCTTATGGCTTTTTTTTTGTTCTGGAGATCTCAAAGCACTAGTGAGCACCTCACAATTTCCCACACCGCAGGCAGAGGTTCAGAAGTTCTGGGGAGCTGTTGCAGGCATTGCAGCTGTGAGCTTGGGGCTTCTTGCTTTTCCTCAGATGCAAGTCACCTTGCTCTAGCATCACAGGTTCTCTCCATGGACTGTGAATAACAGCACTCTGCTGCTGCCTTGATGAGGAAAATGTCCCATTAGATGCGGCAAGTGGAAGAGGGCTTGCATGAGGGCTGTGTTCAGGTGGCCAGACCAGGCCATGTTTGAACTGGGGTGCCATATGGTGCAGAGACAGTGCTGTCCATTACTTTGCAATGAAATAATATTTTGTTTTATGATTGTTTGCAATTAGCCTCCTGCAGCAGATGAATAATCTGTTCTTGTTGATTCGACAGAGATGTTGTTTGGAAAGGGGACAAATACCATGTTCCGCCTCACCCAGCAATCACAGGCATTAAAGGAGAGAAATATGGACACACCAATGATTCCCAGCGACAACTCCAGCAAATTTAACAACGCTGGCGTAAAGCAAGCAATAAACGTAATGGTGTTGGAGGAACCACAAAACCTGCTGCTGCAAGGCAGCTCAGCCTCTTCCCGCTTGATCATGGCTGGAGAGGGGTCAGGGAGGGGAAGGGGCCGAGCCCTACCCCAGGCTGCGCGGGTCTGAAGTGTGACAGCCACCGGCACCGCAACCCCCGTGGGAGAGATGCTTTCTCGCAGTGAGAAAATATAAGCCATTTTCAGAAGGCGAACAGATTTTGGTTGGGAGGTGAGGGAAGCGGAGGGCCAAGAATAGAAGGGAACAGTGGGCGTAATTCTGACTCCCTGCTGCATTCAAAGTAAAGTACAGGACAAGTTTCAAGGAAACAGTGGGCCAGGCCTGGGGGGAGCTGGCAGAGAGAACGGAGCCTGGCAGGGTGTTGGTGATCCGACCGCGCAGCCCCAGAGGAAGCAAGAGAGCATCAATGCGGGCACATTGTTTGAGCAGCACAAAGGCGAGATGCGTCACTGCACTGGTCTCAGGCAGGGTACAGAGGTGCAAGTGGTAGCCCCCTTCTTGGGGACTGTAAAGGAGGGACGTGAAGCAGGCGAAGATGATCCTGGGTGACAGCAGTCGAGTGAATCTTAAGCACAACGGAGCTAAGCATGAAACAGGGAGAAATCGTTCAAGTCACTGAGAGCTGATGACTGTCAAAACATAACATTTTCTAATATATATGTGTGTGTGTGTGTGTGTATCTGGCAGGCTGGTGCACAGCGAGCCACAGGGCACGGCTCGACGCCATCTACACGGTGAGAAGGGGAATTGCATCGCGCCTTGCTTCGGTGTGGGGAGGACGTGGATTTCTGCTCCTCTCTTTGCCTCTCGTCCGGCAAAGGACAGCGTTTTCAGTAGCTTGGCACGGTGCTGCCGGGGGCCTGGCAGGGACCGTGTGTGTGTGGTGTGACCCGTGCGGTGGTGGGGACACGGGGTGAAGCAAGCAGCCGCAGGGCACAGGGCTGAGAGACAGCTCTAGGTGCCAGGTAAGACAGCCCTGAGCATTTCCATGCTGCAGGAGCTGTGACTTTGACTTCTTTTCTCCTTGAGTAGTACCGGCAGGGCAGGGGGCTTTGCCGACAGGCTGCTGGCCATAAGAATTTTTGCTGTATCTGCTCAGCTCTGCAGCTTTGGCTCGGGCGCAAACTGAGGCGGCAGCAGGCAGTCTGGAGGCAGAAGGCAGTGTCAAAAATGTGCTGCTGTCCTGGGATCTCGGGGGTGATGGGCACAGCTGGAGGGGCCTTCCGTGTGAATTGGTGTGGAGCGGGGGAACTGTGGTGCTGAGGCTGTCCGTGGCCAGAGAGCTCTGAAAGCAAGCAGGAGAGCAGTGCAGGAACAGGGTAGGTATGGAGGAGACCAGCCCCTGGCCACCCCTGCAGATGCTGGCGTGCAAAGGAGAGCAGTGTGGGAAGGGAGGGCTCTCAGAACAGTCTCAACATTTCAGCACAGAAGGAAGCCCCTTCCCTGAGTGATGGGGAGAGGACCTACCTCCCACTCATCACATCTGGTGAGAGGAGCTCACCTGGGAGCACAAGCCCTCATACTGGATGCACGGGGGACCATGGTGGTGAAGTTCTGCCCCTGATACTGGCCACTGGTCTGGGAGCAGGGAAGGGCTCGGTGCTGACTCCTTGTTTCTCCTCCTCAGGTTTTTCCAAAGCCCTGAGCCCATCTGGCCCCTTTGGCTAATGCACCCACCTTAAGGCCTTGCCCACACTTCACAGTCTTCCCCTCTTCCTTTTGTGGCACTCGGTTCCATTTTCACCTCTGATGCAGCCCCATAGCTGTAAGCAGCCAAGGACAGCAATTGCATCCATGAAGGAGCCCCCATGAGGAGGCATCCCATCCAGCTTTAGCTCCTCTTGCACAATTAATCACACTGAAACCGGAAGAGGACAGGCCCCTGGGACTAAGCAGGTCCCCCAGCAGTTGGTCTGTGTGTCGTGTTGGTTGTCTTGCCCACACTAACCCTGGCTGAATTCCCACCAAAGTAGCAGGGCAAGGCCTCATGTAAAAACTCCTCTATCTTCCACAGCCATTTTCACGGCAAATGTTTCTGATCTGGTCTAACAAATGCCGCGTGAAGAAGGGCTGCCAGTCACGTGCACTGGAAAACTGCAGGCTGGAAAGTTCTTGCACCACTGCTTGGGTGTGGAGTCTATGACAAAGTGACTCACTTGGTGGATGAAGGAAAGGCTGTGGATGTTATCTACCTAGACTTTAGCAAGGCCTTCGATACAGTGTCCCACAGGATTCTTCTGGAAAAACTCGGTGCTCATGGCTTAGATGGGTATACTCTCCGCTGGGTTAAAAACTGGCTAGAGGGCCGGGCCCAGAGAGTGGTGGTAAATGGAGTGAAGTCCAGTTGGCGACTGGTCACGAGTGGTGTCCCACAGGGCTCAGTACTGGGGCCGGTTCTCTTTAACATCTTTATCAATGATCTGGACGAGGGGATCGAGTGCACCCTCAGCAAATTTGCAGACGACACCAAATTGGGTGGGAGTGTTGATCTGCTGGAGGGTAGAGAGGCTCTGCAGAGGGACCTAGACAGGCTGGATGGATGGGCTGAGACCAACGGAATGAGATTCAATAAGGCCAAGTGCAGGGTCCTGCACTTCGGTCACAACAACCCCAGGCAGCGCTACAGGCTGGGGGCAGAGTGGCTGGAGAGCTGCCTGGCAGA
>VXAK01012444.1:33250-83499 GCA_013399435.1 Arenaria interpres | reverse complement strand
TTTTGTGTGTTTTTTTTTTTTTTTTTTTTTTTTTTTTGTTTTTTTTTTTTGTGGTTGGACTCGATGATCTCTGAGGTCCCTTCCAACCACTACAATTCTGTGATTCTGTGATTCTGTGACCTTCCATGTCTGGACAGACCTTCGGGCTGTTCTCTTCCTTGGGCTCCAGAGGGTCTGTGAATCAGACAGACAGATTGATGTCATGCTAAAGGATCAGAGAGGCCATTTCTGAAGGGTACCTTCATGTATATGTGTGATAATGTGCTCTGAAATATATGAAATAATTTCAAAGTGAGGAAGATCACTGATAGGTTTACCAAAATTTACTTGAAAACTGTTTCAAAGCATTACAAATGTAGCTTGCAAATATCTGGACGTGTTTGCTGTTCTCTGAGAGGAGTGGGTGGTAGGTGCCTTTCTGCAGTGCTCCCAAGGATCTGCTGGGAATAGCAGAGCTTTGCAAACCACACTTCTGAAGTGTCGCTGAAATGACAGCCCTGCAGCCTGTCTGCATGTTCCTGGAGAGGGAAGATGAGCTCCAGGAGGACAGGAAAGTCTTTTAAAGTCAGATTTAATATCATCCCACCAGCCCTTCAACTCATCGTCACAAGAGCATTTTCCCCCCTTTAAATTGCATAGAGCATCTGCTGAGCTGCTGAAGAGCTCAAGGCTGCGTTGTCCTCCAGACCAGGGATGGTGATGCCTTGGGAAAATAGAAAACCAGGAAAGGGCACCTCCTTCAGCATCCACGGTCAGGATCTTGTGTCGTCCTCCAGGGCCATTCCCAATTTACAGGGAGGTAAGGAGGATCGGGTGGGTTTCCTCACTGCCTCTGCTTGGTCTCACTTAAAACAGGGCTCAGGCAGAGCTGAGAGCACGTGTGACAGTGGAGCTGGGTGGAGGAAAGTTCTCAAAACTGCTGACAGCTTATGGTGGCTGCCACCCAGATGTGAAGTATCACCCAGTGGACCTTCCCAGTCTGGGTGCCCAGACTGCAGGCAGGTAATACAGGGGGGGCTCTGATAACCTGAGAATTTGGGGAGCCCTAAGGAACCTCCACAGCCATCTCCCAGCCAGGCTTTTTCTGTTCCCTGCACCCATACAGGTGACAAGCAGCCTGTTTGGCTCGTGTCTCCTGACAAACAGAGCTCTCCATTCACTTTTAATAACAACAAGCAGAAAAGGATTGATGAAAATAGATTCCCCCCCCCCCCCCCCCCCTTCCTTTTTCAGGAAACCTGGAAAGATGTCAAAATCTGTGCATGGAGAGTGTTGCCCAGCTCTTTCACGTGCTCCTTTGCCAGGCCTGGAGCAATTGCAGATCTTATTTTCAGCAGCTGATCTGGCAGTGTAAGCGAGAAGAGAAAGCTTGGCTATCAGTCATCAGGAGATACTAATCACTCCCACGGAGGTGTTTACTGGAGGGGCGTATGTGTGTGCGTGTGTATGTGAGATGGGAGATGAACTGCCATTAGAATTGCAGATCGTGCACTTGTTAGCAAAGTGCCTAGACCCTGCTTTACAATTTGCTAATAATAAAGCATTTGTTCCCAGGAAACAAAGGCCCAGATTTATGTCTTAGTCACAAAGGACTCCAATAGATATATTGATACCTTGTGAATCTGCAGCAGAGAGAAATATTGAAAAGCGGCTGTTTACTTGACTCCATCAAG
Source organism: Arenaria interpres (assembly GCA_013399435.1). Classification (NCBI taxonomy): domain Eukaryota; kingdom Metazoa; phylum Chordata; class Aves; order Charadriiformes; family Scolopacidae; genus Arenaria; species Arenaria interpres. The sequence continues at coordinate 81,826 of VXAK01012444.1, read as the reverse complement.
CTCCTCTATTGATAACTGGGAGGCATTTATTTCACTATGGATAGACCACTTAGAATTGCTAACTCTCTGTTGCCAATACGTCCCATATTTAGGGTTATTATATCACCATAAAATAGCTTTATGGAGCTATGAATATAGGCACACATCAATATCCACGATTGCAGCCACTGCTGTTTGGTTTGCCTGACAGCGCTGGGGGAGCCCAGGCAGTCCTGAGGCCCAGAGGACAGGGGGGAGAGGTTTCTGAGGATAAATCTGCACAGGAAGAGCCGTCAGTGCCTTTCCCCTGCCTGGGCATAGAGCTCAGTAGTGCCTCCTCTCTGAAGGGCTGATGTGCAGACAGCCTTGCTTTGGCACTGGTGGCCCAGTTTACCAGCACACCTGGACATTGTGGTAACACTGGTGCTCGTGGGCTGGTGGGGAAGCTGTCAGGCACCAAAACCAAGTTCAGGGGCTCCATTCTTCCTCTACAGCCATGGCTACACCGCCATGGTTAGGGTGCTAGCCGGAGCATGTGGGGATGGAGGCTGTTTGTGGTGCCTCCATGCGAGCATGGATAGGATGTGTTGGAGCACTGTTATTTGTTCTCCTGTTAGGCAGGTGGTGCTTTGATCTGGGATCACTTTCCAGAAGACCTTATCTCCCAACAGGAGTGCAGCATGGAGAGAAGGACCTCAGGTGTCAGCAGGAGGAGCTTCTTCTCCAGGGGGAATTTCAGACACAGGAAGGACAGAGAGACAATAGCATTGGGATTCCACTGGGGGTTTCATGCCATCCATAGCTAAGACCTTACACAACCAAAATAGCCCTGTAGGTCTCATCTCTCCCTTCTCACTCCATTTCCATGTTCAAGATCTCTAACCACATGCTCAGGCATGCCCTTAGTTCTTGGTGATTCACTAAATCTGGGGTCAGGTCTCCGAGTGGCAGATCTGCACAGCACTGTAACTGCTACCAGAACCGGCCTCTCCCAGGCTGTCTCAGGCATTGCATCCTCTGTTACATTTTAGCTGCTAAATAATGCACTAATGGAAAAAGAAACCTTAGCCAGGGCATCTGGATTAAGACACAGAGCAACCACAGCTTTTTAGCTTTAATTTTCTGGCTTCAAGTGATGTATTTCTTAGCTTTATTTCTACATGTGTATGTATTTTATTTTTTTTTTGCATGGGCTTTCCAAGAAGAGAGGACTATAGCACTTGAACTTCTGCTATTAACATTCTCCCTCACAATAATAATTTTTGCTTCAGAACAAAGCTGCTGGATCTAAGAAATGAAATGCAGACAGTACCCAAAGCACAGAAAGGGCTGAGAGGCTCCTACAGCCTATTTTTAAGAAAACTCTGTTAATATGATACAGCTCTGATGATATCTTAGCTCTATGTATCTATCCATCTTCCTGCTTACTGATGTATTCACCTTTGAAGGGGAGTGGCCTTTCTCTTTATGGTCTGAGAGATTTTTATTCTGACTATTAAATTAATAATTAGTACTTCATTTACCCAGGATCTCCAATGCCCAGACAGTATTGATTTATCAAAGACGGTACAGTGGAAAGATGGAGCCTCTTTCATTGAAGTTTTGGGCAGAAAGTCAACAGAGCTTCTTAGCTATTCAGAAGTACATTTCCCATGCAGCTGCCCAAAGAGCAAGCAGGTTGGGAGAGAGGGGCCGAGGAGGTTGTATTGCTTCTGCCTGCCCTGGAGAACTGTCTGTGGGCAGGGCACTGGAGCTGGTGGCACCCCGAGGCTCCCGGTGGCATCACACTCCCAGCATGGCACTGTCACCCCTGTTTCTGCTGCTCTGCTGATCCCCATAGACAGCCCGTGCTGAGAATCCTTGGGGCAGAAAACACCTTTCCTGCAAGGTCCTGATGCCTGAGGGGGACTCCAGGCTTGGGACAATCCCCATGACTGGGCAAGGAATAGCCAAAGTCACTTGCTTGTTTTAAGAAGAGCTGGTGATTCCTTTGGGGCGTTCTCAGCTGCTTCAGGAAAGAGAAATGAGTACAGGAATTTGGCTAGGGAAAGCATTCTTACTTACCTTTTGTATGCCATAGTTACTGTTCTTCCACCTTATTTTTAAATCAGAACATAACAACTCACCACCAGCACCCAGAAGCTGGCTGGTTTAGTCCCAAACACTCAGCAATACTGTTATTTGAAGCAGCCATTTATGAACTAATAGAGCATCGCCAAGAAATCATGGCAAACTTAATTGAAGAGGCTGCTAATCACCAAGGCAAGAGGTTATCCATCTCAACATGAGCATCTGCAACCCAGTACAGGGTATCTCCTGTCAGTTCCCTTCGGAGTCGCGTTGCAGAATGTACCTGGGACCCAAGGCACCCAGAGCACACCTGCAGTTCAAGCCCATGGGAGCGTAGTAAGGGCATGAAAAGAGTCAAGGCTCAGCAGAAGGCTCTGCTCACTTCAGTTGGAGCTGAAATGTGGGGAGGAGGATGCTCTGAGCAGCCGTGGCCAGAGCACAAAGGCTTGAGCAGAGAGGACGAGCTGCCATGGACAGACCGAGTGGCAGAAGCAGCACAGCCATGCAGAGGATAAGCAGACTTAGCAAGGCTTTTGCCCACAGCTGTCCAGCACGAGGGAAAACATANAAAAAAAAAAAAAAGTCTTTACAAATAATCTTAATCTAATCTGTAGCTACAAACTCTCTAGATTTAACCACAATCACACATAGGGATGCAAAGTGTGTCACAGTGCCCTGTGCCACGCACATGGTTTTACAGCACCATGTGACATGTCCTCGCTGGGTCACAGACTTGTCACGCTGGGCATCTGCGTCTCACCTGCAGCATCACCCCCAGTACTGACAAAGAGAAACTCAGTGAGGATCCAAATTGTACACATTTATAACAAAAGATAAAGGCTGGAGACATTTAAGGGAATAACAGAGTTAATTTATCTACTGCAGCTGATCACCTTTCCACGCAAAAACAACTCCCAGGACAGTGTTGTCACTCCAGAGAAGTGAAAAGAGGTAAGAAACTGATCTGGGTTCTCCAGGTATGTGTTTTTGAACCTTCTCCCACCAGAGGCTTGTATGCCCCTGTGGTGCCCAGCAGGAGAGCGTCTCTGCACAGCCCACTGTCTAACGGCCTCTCCCATGGTATCATTTCCACCAGCGGTGGATCAGATGTCTGCATTTTCTTTTCTGCATCTCAGGGCTGCCTTGTGAGACTGGATTCCCAGCTGGGAAAGCACCCTCCTTTTCTCTTGGTGAGGCACCAGCCCTCCACTGGCAATCAATTCTGTACCACAAGCCTGACAAGCTGCAACCTCCTGAGAAGGGGACAGGGGGGACCAGGCTGGCTCTGAGACTAAACAACCCAGCCAAACCAGGGGAGGTCACCTGGAGCCTCCAGCAGCATCTGGAGCACGCAGCAGAAACAGCAGGGGGTTTGAGGCAGCTCCAGAGAATGAAGTCAAGGGATGCCATCTGCATCCCACCCCTCTTCTAAAACTTCTGGGGATTTGGTCTGCAAATCAAGAATTAAAGCCCTGAAGATCTGACCGTTGAATGACTTAATGGCAGGAGGCAAAGGCAGAGCCCCAGAGGAGTGAAAGCAAGCATTGCCTCCACCTGAGCCCATGATTTTGATTGAGGCCCTTTGGACAGCTGGCATCTGATGGCTTGGTGCTGGGAGCAGAGAGCTGCAGGAAGAGTCAAAGCCAAGACAAGCTGGCGCTGCTGCCACCGTTGTTTGTCAGACACCGGCAGCACGTGCCCGTCCAGCTCAGAAGACCAGGCGGCCGAGGGAGGGGAGCACCTGACTGGGCTGAGAGCAGGGCGGTCAGTTGGCAGGGGACAGCACCAGGAGCTGTGGGGACACATCTCTGCTGGGGTGTCCTTCTCTCCTGGGTGACCCTCAGGCTCCTCAGACAGGAGGAGTAGCTGGCCACCCTCACTGCCAGGAGGCATCTTCTTCTAGCTGCCCCCAGAGAAACTGCCCAAGCCTGGCACAGCCAGCACTGGGAGGATTTTCCCTTGCACGGATGTGAACTGTGATGGTAACGGGCTGTTTGCTGTGTGACCGGGGAGAAAGGAGCACTGACTCACTTGCCCCAGATGCCTTCCAGTAGTTAACAGAGTTGTGAGCAAACTGTACCACTGGAAACATCATTGAAAATTCATATAATGACAGAAATAAAAAAAAAAACAAAAAACACAAACAAACCCTTGGTTTGAAGCTAGTTGAACCAATATTTATTGAAACAAATTTTCAAATACACCCCCAAGGCCCCAGCTCCTGCACTTGTGGGACAACTTAGATGTAAGAAGCAGCAACCAGTGGTCTGGCAAGAGAGGAGCTGAGCAGCATCCAGGATGGTCTCCAAACAGGAAGCTTTTACATTCTGGCCTCATCATCCCAGATGGGCTCAGGACCTCCACAGGCTTACGCAGAAGCCAGTCCCCAGCTGGTGCGTGGTGCAGACACGCTGCTCTTTTTCTGCTGCAGGGACCCTGGCTGCTGCCATCAGGAGGGTCAGCTCAAGTCCTAGAAATAGTCCAAACAGCTTGGAGTTAAGTTGACAAATGTTTGTGGCTACTGGGGAGTTGCGTTATCTTTTATCAAGGCAGCAGGGCTCAGTTGCCGGAAAGGAAGGGGGAAAAGAGGACAGAAGAAAAAAAAACAAACCTCTAAACCTCAAGGATATTTGGAATACTATCTGAAAAAATATAATGATTTTTATGTCAGTATCCTCAGTTTTGAGGATTTTTTGAAATAACTTTTGAACTGCCCAGGCTTTCACAGGGGAAGCAGAAAACCCCTTAGTATTCTGGGTAAGTAGCAAAGAAAAATGGGATTTACCCATCAAAATCTATGCATCTTCCACCTCTGTGCAAGCACCTGTAAGTAGATTCCACAACAAAGTGATCCTACTAATCCTACTATCCTAAATACTGATGAAATATTCAGGACAATGTTAAACTTGACAGTTCTGAAAGTACTGGAGCACTGTTTAATTTTTACAAGCGTATAGTGTGTCAACAGGGCACAGGATTTGGGTCAATATGGGAATCCTTGTCGCTAGAGAGCAGTGACCAGCACCCTGCCAGAGCTTGGAAGGACCTGCACATCTGCCTCACCTCCGGGGTGCTCATCCACCTACAGAGTACACCAATCAGCCCGGAGTACTTCTCCAGGAGAAAGGGAAATCCTCCACTGCTAAAACCAAAGAGCTGCTGCATCTGTGGAGTCCCAGGAGAGAATCAACACAGAGCCTTTTCATTGCTGTTGTTCCTCATCATCTAATACATTACAGCAAAAATCACCTAGAGCTGCACTGCCTTTTCCTTGTATCCCCACGCGGCATAGGAAGGGCAGGAGGAAGATGGGGATCCCTTCTCTGTGATGCTGTCAGTGTTTGCTGTGGAAATAAAACGTTTTGAGCACTGAAGCCAACTGCTCAAAAGAAGCAGGAACAAGTGTGCTTGAAAAGATGAACTCTGTCCTCCAGAAAACAAGTTTGAGAGAAGAAGAAGTCAGGATATCTCATAACTATCAATGCCAAAGAATTGCTGTGTGTTTCATTATTTATATTTCTTATTCTCTTGGATTAATTTTTTAAATTTCCATTGTCATCAATTGATCCTTTTTGGAAACATCACAGATGAATTTGTGAATTCTCCTTTTCCCTTTCTTCTTGGTTTCCCTTCTTTTAATGCATATATTCCTATTTCCAGTTCCTTTGCTGTGATGTCACTGATTCAGCTTTCAGTTTGACAAGCCTATCCCCGACTTTCCTGCTTTTCTTTCTGTTCCTTAACACATTTAATTTCTTCCTCCCAGCTTTCTCTCCCCTTAGGCCAGGTCTGTGCTGAAGCTGCTGTGCCTCTTCTCAGCAAAATAGACTTGATGGGGTGGGGGAGGGCTTTGTAAAAAATAAAATAAATAGAAAAAGCAGTCTGTGGGGAACTGGCATGAGCATTCCAGGGCAGTTCACCGTGCTGCAGTTTAAGGACAGAATTAAACAAGGAATAGATTAGCATTATCAGGCAGGTGTGGTTTGGGGTGCAGTTGAGCACGAGCACTTGGGACAGCAGTAAAGGACATGAGTTTGAAGTCAGCAGAGGGTGGGCAGAAGCAGACTGATGGCAGAGGGTTTGGATCTGAGCTCTCCTGGGGGAGCAGGACAGGAAAGCTTTGGGGCTGGGTTTGGGAGCAAAAAGGTTTAGGGTGAGCCGTCCTGGTGGAGTGGGTTGTAATGAGCTTGAAGCAGGGATGACCGGCCTACGCTTTCTTAGGAGTAGATGATGGTGAGTCAGCCCAGTGTCTCGGGGTGAGTTTTTTGGGTTGGAAGTTTTAATGTACCCCCTGGCACCCTGTGAAGTCCTGCAGGCTGGAAAGCACTTTAGAGTTTGCACTTTCTGGGGCTTGGGTGGCTACCACATGGGTATATTTTAAGACGGCTCCTCTGTGCATAACAGCAGTTGAGGTTCATTGACTCAGGGGGGACCTGAGCTCATTCCACCACCAGGAAGAATCTTATAATAAATAGGGCACCGGGGACCCAAACCATCCATCGTCACTGCCTAGAGGACAAGTTTCAGTGACTTTGGAGACACGACCTGATGTATAATCCAACGAGAAAGTAGTCCAGGCAAGTGTTTGTGGGGAGGGAGATTGAACGAAGCCCCACTGAGCAGGGCAGTGGGATGGCTGAAGAGGACAGTCTTGGCTGAGAGCTCCCTTTGTGGTCAGTTGAAAAAGCTGCATGACATCTGCCTCTGCTTAAAGACAAGAGGAAGGCCCTGTGGACACTGTGGGAATAACAATAGCACATTGCCAGTGGTTAAGTCAATGACTGTCACGATACAAGAGCAAAGACAGGGTCTGGAGGCAGTTGCCAGGCTGTGTTGAGTGTTGATAGTGGGTGTAGAAAGAGAATGATGGAGCTGGAGGTTCTCTGGCTTGGCCATCTACAATACGATGTTCTGCAAAACCACACCTAGATGTTGCTGAAGATCCAGGCTTTAAAGCCAAGTAATTTTCACAATTAAGTCCCTCAGATGTCTCTGGCGTTAGCCTTTCCCTCCTGGCACCCAGTGAGTTGGGTGCTCACAGACATGTTGTAATGCTGAGTTTGAGGAAACCCAGACATCTCCCAGAGTTTGGGGCTGATCTTTTCTTAACCGAGCTCTGGCTTGGCTACACGTGTTATATACCAGTGGCTGCAGAGTGGCTCAGAACCACTGCAGGTTCCCAGTGGTTTGCACACAAAACTGAAATCTTTGACCCATTCAAATTCTTGGAGGGTTTCCATGGGATGTCTGATCCTGGGATGAAAAGCTTCAGAAATACACCCACCCGGAGCAGGTGAACGCTACTTTCAGTGCTCTGGGAAATGAGGCAGTTAAGGACATTCAGAATAAATGTCAAGAAATTGCAAGGAGAGTCACCTGCTCATTATTTTTATAAGTTCTTGCTGAAAGAATGCTTCTTTAGGTAGCAAATGATAGTGCCGTGAGAAGCATAAATGTCATGTCTTTTTTTTTTCTTAATTCACACTAGGCAGAGGCATCTGCCTGTTACAAGTTTCTGATAATGAAGGGCATGTAATAGTGACCCCCATATAGCATAAGCGAGCCCTGTTTAACATGCACAGGCTTCCCAAGGTGTTCGTTACGAAGCTGGCTGTGCCTGATGCAAACTCATCCATCCCATTATTGCTCTGCTTTTTATTTGGGGATCACTTGAGCGAACTGAGAGCTTTGGTCTTTGAGGGAATACATTTACACTTGAAGCACTCTTGCATTTATTATAAGTGGTACTTGGGGTGGGAAGGTCATGGCTTCAATCAATATAATGCAGCTGGACTTAGGAAACAGGAGGAAAGAGCGCCCATATACTCAGTTCTCTCCATCCGGAAGATGGGGCATTTGTAAAGACGTGGTATTTGTTTGCTTCAAGTATTACTGGCAGAGGACCAGCACATGGCCATCACTGGGGTAATGAGGCCTCTCCTAGCTCTGAGTATATGCCAAGCAGGCAGGAGGGCAGTTGGATGTGTGGGGAAAGGGGGATTAGGACCTGAATTTCCGCTCAATGCAGGGCTCCAGAGCCGGATGGGAGCCTGGAAGCTGTACAGAAAAGCCAGACCAATCCTCTCCCATCTCCCATACCTGATCCTCAGTGGAGGAGCATGACCGTGCAGCTCCCAGAGCTGGGTCAGCAGTTCCTCTTCTGTCTGTCACCTTGTACTAGGTGTATGGTAAACTCCTGGTATCCTCTGCCGTTCACCAGACTGATCTCCATGCTTCAAGTCACCAAGTCCATGTTTTTCCCTGGATTACTTATGGACATGTTGACTTCTAGAGGAGTCGGAGCAGAAGATTTCCTTTGCCTTAGGGTACATTGCAGGACTGGCATAGCAGGTCCCAGGTCTGCATGATGTCCATGCAGTGCTCCTGGGTCTGCACAGGAGCAATGGAGGAGGCAAAGCAGAGCTAGAGGGCAAGTCGAGAGGAAAATAAGGGGGATGTTTGTCCTTTCCAAGATATAAGACTGGAGAGTTTAGCAGAGAAGAGACCCAGAAAGAAGCCAGCCGGTGTTAGCTGGACATGAGAGAACCAGCAAAGTCTGGCAGGAGTTCAGTTAGCTCTGGAGATGACCGCTAGACTCTTCATGATCTAGACCCACCACCATATATTTTCTCTGTGCTCCAAGGGCTCTGCAGGACACTGACCTGCTGGATGTGAGACCATCAATAAAGATTTTCACCTAGAGCAGAGTTAGAAGCTTTTGAAAATGGTCCCATTGCCCTCTGCACCTTTCTTCTCTTCTCTGTCCTTGAATGAAATGTCTCTCTACACATAGAAGTGTTCTGAGGTATAAAACAGGTGTACAACACCTAGCTCAACAAAACATTAGTGTTGGTGAACATCCCTTGGTGTGTCTTTCACACGATGAGTCTTGGGCAGCCTTTCCTGGAAGCTGGGCAGCCTTTGCAAAGTCACCGTGTAGCTGCTGACTGGTCGCAGCACACCTTCCTCTGCAGTCGGGCTCCAAGATCTTCCCTGACTCGGATGGAGGGACATGGCAGGGGGGACACACAGGAAGCGTTTCCCTGCAATGAGTGCTGGAACCGCATGGTGCAGGAGCCGTCCAAGCACCTCGCTGCTCACCACCAAAATTACATTATGAATGAAAGTGTGACCAAAAGCGAGGGATGAGCCAGTTCCCATGGTCTACCCCAGGGATGCCCATTACCCCAGCATCTCCAAAAGCAAAGCACAACCATCTGATTTGCCGCAAGAGGCGACTTGTGATGGGAGCTCCAAGATACCATTTGCATGGGCTCTCCATCTCGCTGCCGCCCCCTCCCCTCTTTCTTCAAAGGTTTTGATTTGGTTTCTTCTCATTTTACAACAACTGGGGTTCCAAGCCCCAGATGGTGATTAAAGCGCCTGCAAAGCTGCCTGATGGGTCTTTACAAGCATTTGATCTCTGTGAGCATTTCTGCACCCATGTGAAGAGATGTAACTGGGCGATCTGCAGACACCTGTGGAACGCCCCCCAGCACTGCACAGGGGGCAGCCTGGTTTCCAGACAGTGCCTGTTTGTTTTATTCCTCCCTTTGACAGAGATCCGTGAAGGCTGCCTTAGTCCTGGCCTTATGCTAATGGGTCCATGCTGAGGAAGGAATGGAAGCACTTTTTCCAAACAAAAACTTGCTGTTCTGTCTTTCTCTGACATCCCTCATGGCTGAAGCTGTGAAACATCCCTGCAGCCCTTGAGTCTGTTCTGGTTTCTGCTCGATCACACACCGGACCCTTTCCCTCCATACCTGTGTGCCTTCCAGTAGTGCACCAAGCAGCATGAAACGCATTGGGTTTGGCCTGGTCCTGACCAAAGCAGAAGTGTGTGCAGTCTGGTGTGTCAGGGAGAAACTGTCTGTACAGTTATGATGTGTGTCCTTCCTCAGGGGGAGCACAGCACAGAAATGTCCCTTGAGCTTGGGGCAGAAAGCAGGACAGCCCATGCCGCTGCAGGTCACACCACCTTTGGTAGCTCCAAGGAAAGCTCCATCGCCCATCCAATGCTCCCACACTAGACAGGCACAACTAAACAGAGTTTCATGAGACAAGGAATCACTGGAAAATGTTTTCAGAGGAAAAAGAAGCCAAAACAACTCTGATAAAATGAAAGATGTTTGGAAGATACTGTTTTCTTTGTCTTTGTCATTCAAACATTTCCCAGTTTTCTTTTAATTCCACTGCATTTTTCAGTCAGTTCATCCTTCCCATCTTTCTGACTCAGTGTTGCCATGGTCTCTGTGCTTTTGTTATTAGACTTGTGAGAGCCACTCCAGGCCCCTGTCCTGCAGCTGGTCGTACCGAGCCCGCTGTTCTCCCACCCAGGGAAAGGGCTCCTGGCTGCTTCCAGGCAGTCCATGGTAGCTGTGTTGGAAGTCAGCTTTCCTGCGGCTGGCAGTGGCCATGTAGTAGGGCCACCAATGTGGAAGGTGGTATTTTCAGCAGGCAAAACACAGGCAACTGCCCATGTAATGACAGGCACACACATCCCTTTTCCTCCACCCTGCATTGCACTACCAGATGGTTACTCAAGAAACAGAGTTTGGGTTTTTTTTTTATGTACTCAAAGTCTGCCCCATTCCCAGCCCCTTTTGAGAGGGTTATGGCAAGCAGCACACTGTCTTGGCCCCTTCCAGGAAAGAGGTTGGTTTTCCTTGCTGCTGGCAGTGAACGCCCAGTCCCATCACTTCTATTCAGGTTCTGGCACACAAGAAGCTGTCTCCACAGGCAGAGAGAAGAAAGCTGCCCATCTCCTCCTGGAAGCTTGTTCTGGGACTCCAGTGGCAATTCTGGGGCACTCTGGTCCCTAGGAAGTAGGGAAGAGAAAGGACAGGCAGCATTTTCCCGTGGCAGACAGCGCCAGGGAAGAGCCCCAAATGCCTCGCTGCCACTTCCAAGTGTCCCTCTTGGGGATGGCAGCAGGGTAGAAGCCAACAGGGCATTTCTTTCTAATCCAGCTCTGCATGGGGCTCCTTCTCTTGGAGCAGTAGGGACTCAAGGGAGCAAAGTGTCATTGCCTGCATCTCTGAGATGTAGCCTGTAGGTGGGAAAACATGTTCTGTAGGTAGGAAAACTCCCACAGTGTCTTTTATTCAGCAGAAAACATCAACAACTGCAACTCTGCTGCCTCCTGACACAGTCAGGCAGGTGCTTGCTTGCTTTTCGACATCTTTCCAGTTTGATAGCTGGGGAGATTCACTGGCAGTTGCCACCTGAGTCCTCAAAGTTGTCGTCTAGGCTGTGACCCGGAGCAAGTGCCATCACACCTGAAAAAATGCTTGGCACACAGTCAACATTAACATACCCTGACAGAACAGCTCCAGAAAAATTCTGACTTGCTTTCCAGAAACCCAGGGCCTGATGCCGCCAGGACACTGTGATGCCCACAGTTATCTCCGCAACAGCAACCAGCAGACATTTCTGGAGCTTGCTGAGGAGAGGTGACATTGGGCCAGCAACCAGCATGAATGGGCCACAGGGGTATGAAGGTGTGGGCCAGCAGCCAGCCCCCTCTTGGCCCCACGGAGGATGGGGGGTTTGTGATTAGGGGCACAGAATCTAGTTGGAGGTCCATAACAAGTGGTGTTCTCCAGGGGTCAGTATTGGGTCCAGGCTTCTTCAATATACTCATCAACGATCTGGATGAAGGGATGGAGTGTACCCTCAGCAAATTTGCTGATGATACAAAACTGGGGGGGAAGGTGGGGAGGGGGCTGACACACCAGAAGGATGTGCCACCGTCCAGCAAGACCTGGACAGGCTGGAGAATTAGGCAGAGAGGAACCTGACGAACTTCAACAAAGGCAAGTGTAGGGTGCTGCACCTGGAGAGGAATAACCCCCTGCACCAGGACAGGTTGGGGCTGGCCTTCTGGAGAGCAGCTCTGAGGAGAAAGACCTGGGAGTGGTGGTGGACAACAAGATGACCATGAGCCAGGAATATGTCCTTGTGGTCAAGACCAATGGCATCCGGGGGGGCATCAATAAAAGTGTGACCAGCAGGTCAAGAGAGGTTATTCTCCCTCTCTGTTCTGCCCTGGTGAGGCCCATCTGGAGCACTGGGACCAGTTCTGGGCTCCCCAGTTCAAGAAGGACAGGAAACTGCTGGATAGGTTACAACAGGGGGCTACAAAGAGATGAGGGGCCTGGAGCATCTCTCTTAGGAGGAGAGGCTGAGGGACTTGGGTCTTTTTAGTCTAGAGAAGGCTTGGGGGGTATCTAATCAATGCTTATAAATACTTAAAGGGAGGGTGTCAAGAGGATGGGGCCAGTCTTTTTTCAGTGGTGCCCAGGGATAGAACAAGAGGAAATGGGCACAAACTTGGATATAAGAAGTTCCACCTAAACCTGAGGAGGAACTTCTTCACTTTGAGGGGGGGCAGAGCCCTGGAAGAGGCTGCCCAGAGGGGTGGTGGAGTCTCCTTCTCTGGAGACATTCAAACCCCAGCTGGACACATTCCTGTGCAACCTGCTCTGGGCGGACCTGCTTTGGCAGGGGAGCTGGACTAGATGATCTCCAGAGGTCCCTTCCAACCCCATGTGATTCTGTGATTCTGCACCCCTCTCCCTTTTCCAGGCTTGTGGGGTGCATACAATACGGTGTGAGTCAGCAATGGAGGGAACCCTAATTTTCTGCTCCCTAATTTTACCAGCACCCTCAGGCACCACTGTGATGCTCAGTGCAGTCAGGGTGCCCCCTCGCCATCCCCACAAAGGCTGAGCAAGCAGCCAGGGGAGCGCTGAGACCTCACCCTGCTCGTGACAGCTCCAGCTTGGGCAAGGGGCCCACATGCAGCCAGGCTCTTCTCATCATCTAATTTCACTAGAGATGAAGTCCAGCTACAGCTTTTGTCCACCATAATCATCTTAAACTTCCCCCTCTGTACACACACTTCTTTTCCAAGCTCCTCAGTTTCCCCTCTGGGGCTGGTCTGGGGGACACTGCTCCCTCACTGCCCCAGTCCCAGCACTGATTGGGACACCCCGGACCCAGCTGTCTGGATCAGCATCATTCCCAGGCTCGGTCCCCGCCGGCGCGTCCAAGCGGACACGGCTGGAAATTTAATCAAATGGCTGGCGCACCACACCAGGCCAGAGCCTTCCTGATAGCACTCGAGTAGATGGAAATGTAACATTTGAATGAATGGCCCTTTAATTACGCTTTATCTGCCCTGCTCTTTTGCTTCCCGCTGCAGAAAGCCAAGTGAATGTTAATGGGAAGTAGCTCTGCAGGGCGGCTCACAACCTCACACCTGCTTGCTTTCATGCTGCTGGATGCCTACGCAGAGTATTAATTAAGCAATTAAGGCAAAGGAGGTGTCTGCTCCTCTGCGGCCCTAGTGAAATGCTCCCTTCAAGGACTCTGGGCTCTCTTACAGCACCTGCCTTTAGTGGCCATCCCCTGTAAGCTCCTGGGACCGGTGCAAAAGGCAGCAGGAGTGGTCGTGTCTTAGTCAGGCAAATGCAGCATTTGAGCTGCACAATGAAACCGGCTTTTTTCAGGGATTTCATCCGTGCAGAGGTTTGGCCTGACCTTTCCTTTCCTTTCCTTTAGGTTTTTTTTTTTTGGAAGAGGGGGTGAGGGGGAGCTCACTCTGCTCTGAGAAAAGCACTATTTGGGCAGAATACAAAAGCTTTAGAAAAACTCCCATAGCAAAACCATTCTAAGACTCTTTTCCAATCTGCAGTTTGGAAACAAATGCTGTTGTACTCTGGCCCAGCTGAGCTGCGTTGGAGAGCCCTGGTAAGGGGCACATCCCACAGGGCCTCCTTGGGCCAGGCTGGCGCTGGAGTGCTACTGCATCTCTGCTGCTCGTGGAGAATATGGGAGATGGTGTGTCAGTCTAGGATTTATCTCACAGCTGTTAAGTGGGGGAAGGAAATGGAGATAAGCCATCACCCAGGATTTGACTTGAGACCTTGGAGAATTCACTATCTATTGTCCTTTTAGCCAAACGCAAGAGAGAAGATCTTCTCTCTTGCTCTCAACGTAAGAAGGACATGGAGCTGTTGGAGCGGGGCCAGAGGAGGTCCCGGAGATGCTGGGAGGGCTGGAGCCCCTCTGCTGGGAGGGGGGGCTGAGAGAGTTGTGGTGGTTCAGCCTGGAGAAGAGAAGGCTCCAGGGAGACCTTGGAGCCCCTTCCAGTCCCTAAAGAGCCTCCAGAAAAGTTGAGGAGGGACTTTTTACAAGGGCAGGTAGTGATAGGATGAGAGGTAATGGTTTTAAACTGGAAGAGAGGAGATTTAGATGATATCTCAGGAAGAACTTTTTCACTATGAGAGTGGTGAGAGCCTGGCCCAGGTTTCCCAGAGAAGCTGTGGCTGCCCCATCCCTGGAGGGGTTCAAGTCCAGGTTGGACGGGGCTTTGAGCAACCTGGTGTGGTGGGAGGTGTCCCTGCCCAGGGCAGGGGGTGGCACTGGGACTGGATAATTTTTAAGGTCCCTTCCAACTCAAATCATTCTATGATTCTAAGATGAAAAAAAGCAATAGGGATTTGTTAATTACAGGCGGTCCACAATGGCTAACCTGGAGCCTTGTGTGCAGGATGGGAGGAAGAGATGGATTCCTGGAGGGATCAAGGCTATTTTCCTCTTGGGAGGACTCATCAGAGTGTTTGTTGCTTTGTATAGGTGCTCCACACGGGCGTTCAATGACATCACAGGCAGCCTAACTCTGACATCACTTAGTGACATCACAGATCCCATAGACAAAGGCATTGATTGTGCTACTAAAAGGTGGGATGTCCTGCAGTGTCAGGTGTCCCTGTGACCTAGGGAGCCCTTTGAGAGCTGACCAGTAATCTCCACTGGAAGGAGCAGGTCTGGCAGCCCACCCAGTTTGCTATGTCCGATGCACTGAGCCCAGGATTCGCCCACTACAACCTGCTTCCCACACCCAATTACTGCATCTCCATGGCCTCTTTCATGCTCCATAGCCCAAAGCCAAGTGCAGCTGGTTGAACCTGTATTTCTCTAACCTACCTGCTGAGGTCACCTTGCGGAGAGGCCACCTCACAGAGATGCCACATCACAGGGGGCTGTGTCCAAAGGGGCTCTCCAGGAAGCCTTTCCAACCCCAGCTGCAGCCTGTGATCCTGCACATTGAGGAACTCTCTTTCCTCTTACGTTGTCCCTGTGGGCAATCCTGGGCATGAAAGATACCTGTCCATTGCTGATAATTTTTTTTCTTAATCCCAGCAAGAAGCAAAACAGGGGAGAAAATTTTTACTATCCAGTCATGTACAGCCTGAGAGAAAAGGAACCTAGGGCTACATTTGGGCATCTCAAAAAACTTTGTATTTGTCATGTAAATAGGCCAAAGAGCTTAAAAAAGTCACAGGTGTGACTCACAGGAACAGTGACCTAGAAAATGTCTCCTAACAGGTTAAAAAATTAATTTACAGTCACCTACTGCCTTCCAAATGATGGCTGCTATTAGACAGGTTGTATGAGGTCAGTTAAAGAGCAGTGACCAGGATCACAGCCACTGGGAGGGAAATTAAAACCTGCAGCCAGTCAGCTTGGACTGAAGGATTGTCCCTTATCAGGTCCTCTCCTAGCTTCTCTGAAGTTTGGCTTTTACACATCCCATCTTCTCTTTCTCCCCTAAGCTTCTCAGAACTTCAGTCACTGCTTTGGCTCAGAATGGCTGATACTGGCAAACGACCAGCTCAGCCATTGTCATAAACTAATAGAAAGATCTAGGTTGCAAGGGACCTCTGGAGGTGTCTACTTGTCTCTTCTGCTCCAAGCAGGGCTAACTCCAAACCTGGATCAGGTTTCTCAGTGCCTCACTCAGATGGGTTTTGAAACTTTCCGGGGACAGAGATTATTCCCACCTCCCTGGTCCTGAAGGTGAAGAATATTTTTCTTATGTTCAGTGGGAATTTTCCCAGTTGCAATTTATGCCCATTGTATATTAATTCTTATTACAGACCTCTAGGAAGAGTTTGGCTCCATCCTCTCCATAACCCCTGCTTTAAGTAACTTTTCAGACCATTTCTACATTTTATCACAGCCCCTCTAGTTTTGATTCTGGCATTCATTCCAGCTGGGATGAATTCATTATTCACAGGGGTGCACATATCCTCTCAATTCTGTCCTGTAAATCGGGAATCAAAACACAGAAGAGGATCAGTCTTGGGAAGGACCTATCTGAACAGCCCTCCTGGTCAGACAGAGAGCTTGTTAGGAGCTGAGAACAGCCCTTCACCTACTTGCACCACCATCCTCTTAAGAAATCTAGAGTATATTTCCCCAGTTTGCTCAGAGGACCTCCTGTTGCACTGTGTTAAAAGCCTTAAAGTCAATATATTTCACATCTGTTGTTTCTCTTTATCCATTGGGCCAGTTACTGTCAAAAATATTGGTCTGATTTGAAACTATTTGTTCCTGACAAATCCCAGATGGTTCTTTTTCATCACCTAGAGATATCATATGTACTTATAAACTGAAGGCTTTGTTCTTTCTTCTTTCTGGTATCAAAGCCAGGCTGAGCCAGTGACACCATTTACCCCTTTACTGCTGTCTCCATGCTGCCCTTCTTCAGTTCTCCCCTGCATCCCTAATGTGATTTCTGGAAGATATGGCTCGGCTCAGAGATGAAAGAGCTGGTGCAAGCTTCACCAGGCCCTGCCATCTTCTACACATCCCAGGGACCAAAATGAATCTGACCAGTCTGCAGTTCCCAGGTCCTCCTTCGTCTTCTCTTCTGAAACTGGCTGTAACAGTAGGCTTTCTACAGCTGTTGGGGATCTCCTCTGATCTCTTTCATCTTCTAAAGGTAGAGAGTGGTCTGACATTGCCATAACCAGCTCTCTGAGCACCCTAGATAAGTCCTGCTTTGTTCCATAGACTGAAGTGGGTTGAGATTTCTCAAGAGATTCCTCAATTAATCCCCCTCTCTACTGACAGAAAACTCATCCTGGAAACCCTTCTTTAAGCACAAAGGCCTTGGAGACCTTGTCAATGGAAGCATATGCAAAGGAGACATTGATTTCCTCAGTCTCATATGCATCCCCTGTCAATAAATTACCCATTCCATTCAACAGCATATTCACACTCCCCTTCTTTATTCTTTCCCTTTTAACGGTAATACTTGACATCTCTTGGCACTTTCAATTCAAGATGAACTTTGGCTTTCCTAACACTCTACTTGCACGCCGGAACAATGCTTCTGGATTTCTCGTGTGTGTCCTTTCCCACCCCTTCCGCTTCCTCTATGTGTCCGTCTTATATTGGAGCTCAGTCAGGAGTTCCCTCTTTAGCCAAACTAATCTACTGACTTTCTTGCATGTTGGAAAGAATTGTTCTTATGCTTGGGGGAAGTTGTCCTTAAACAACTGCCAGGTTTTCTGAACTCCTTTACCCTTTAGAACTACCACCCCTGGTATCCCACCTAACACTTCCCTGAAAAAACAGAAATCTGCTCTTCCCAGACCTCCCCCATCTTGTGGTCGATGCAAGCAATGCTGATATCATTATCACATTTCCAGTCAGCTCTTCCTTGTTTAAGTAGCACATCCAGGAGGGCATTACCTCTGGCTTGTGCATCCAAGAAGTTATATTAAGAAGCTGTCCCAGACATCCTCCAGGCACCACCCGGAGAGTTTCTCTCCTGCTCCATTGTCCTTCCAGTAGATAGGAGAAAGACTAAAGTCTCTGAAATCAGTGAGGATCTGCAATCTGAAGACCTTCTCAAGTCATTTGAAGGAGATGTTGTCTGCTCCCTCACCCTATAGTGACCTGTAGCACACTCCAACCACAATGTCACACTTAGTGACCTCTCCTCCGAACAAGCAGGGTTTCACCTAGGCTGTTATATCTTCTGCAGGAGAAGTTCTATATGCCTCCTCAAACAAAGCACATTCCCCTCCTCTTCTCTGCCTACTTTTTCTTAACTTCCCGTATTTGCCCACCCCAGCAAGCTTTCTCACAACATATCACTAATTCCATTAATATCACATCTTGATGTCCACATGTGAAGCACTGGCTTTTTGCTTCCAATGTGTTTGCATGATATGGGTCCCCTTTGACCCTATATTATACTTCCCAGGGGCTTCCAGTGCTTTCTCATACCCATCACCTTGTCACAGGTACTTATCTCCTCAACCTCCATTCTCATACTCAACTACCAGCTGTTATCATCATCCCACAGCACACCTAGTTTAACCCTCTCCTCACCAGCTTGGTAAACCTGTTGGTAAAAATGCTCCTGCCCTGCTTTGTCAGGTGGATCCCATTCTTGTCCACCTGTCCTTGCTCACCAGAGAGGGACACATCATATGAACCAAAGCACTGCCTATGACACCAGCCAAGTGTTAACTCATGGGGTGAGTCTATTCCTACCCAAGTCTTTCTACTTGCCTTACAGGATTGAAGATAACAATATCTGGGCTTCTAAATCAGAGGTCTGGAGCACCTCTCCTATGAGGACAGGCTGAGAGAGTTGAGATTGTTCAGCCTGGAGAACAGAAGGCTCCGGGGAGACCTTAGAGCCCCTTCCAGTCCCTAAAGGAGCCCTACAGGAGAGATGGGGAGGGACTCTTGATCAGGGAGTGGAGCAATAGGACGAGGGGGAACAGTTTTAAACTGAAAGAGGGGAGATTTAGATGACATCTCAGGAAGAAATTCTTTGCTGTGAGAGTGGTGAGAGCCTGGTCCAGGTTGCCCAGAGAAGCTGTGGCTGCCCCCTCCCTGGAGGGGTTCAAGTCCAAGTTTGACAGGGCTTGGAGGAACCTGGTGTGGTGGGAGGTGTCCCTGCCCATGGCAGGGGTGTTGGAACTACATGATCTTCAAGGACGCTTCCAACCCAAACCATTCTATGAGTCCTCTCTCTCACCCTCGCAGTCCTACAGTCATTCCTGTTTTTTTACAGGTATCCCTTGGCAACAGCATTGTGTCCCTACAGGTTTGCAACAAGGCATAGCAAGCTGAAGGCCAAAAAAGCCTCAGCAACATCTCCAGACCATCCAAGATCCAGGTCACTGGCAAACTACAAACCTCCTGTGATGTATCTCAGGTCAGTAGATGTGTGCCTGCACCCTGCACAGGTGGGAACCTCTGATAACAAGTACCAGCTGCTGCCTTCTGCTCTCAATGCTTTGTTCACATCTGGCTTAAACCTACTTTCACAGGGCTTGGTCCCCTTCCTTGGCTGTGAAGGGTCTGCACCAATTTGGTACCAATGATCAACAGGCAGAGAAAGGTCATTTCCCATCCTGCCCAAAGTCACAATTGTCCAGTCTCCCCCATCATGGAAGTCTTCATTCAAAAGTTCTTCTAGCCTCATCTCTTGCTGTCCCTCCTCCTTTGCATCGCAGAGCTCAGGCTTTTTTGTCTGTTCAAGATCTCTGCAAAGACCCTGTCACTCTCGTGTTCATCCTCCCTGCAAGTGCAGTCTGCTCCTTGCCCCCACAGCTCCTCCATCTGCCAAATCTCAGCCGGTGCTCGCCTCCCACCCAGGAGCCCACCGTCACCCCCAGCCCCAGGAGAGGCACCAGACTCTCCCTGCAGTCACAGACCACTGGTGCAAGCCCTTTTAATGAGGGACCCACCAACTGGGAAACAACCAACAGAAGCAGTTAGCTGGAGAAACTTCTAGGTGATACTGGAAGAAAACAGAAGCAACAAACTGCATTTAAGAAAAAGAAAAACAGACAGAATAATAGAGATAGAAAGAGATGGAGATACAGATAAATCTATCAACCAATGCACCTGTAGAACAACTGCATGTGAGGTGTGGAAGAAGAAAGAAGAAACAGAGAAACACCAAAACCTCCTTACCTAAATAAACAAAAACCAATGAAAAATAGCCCACAAAAAAACTGCTGGAGGTAACAAGCAAACAAACAAAAAGGCAAAGAAAATCTGCTTCCCCCTAATGGTCTCAAAAAGAAGGCCTATGTAAGTAATTAAGCAATAATTGTTTTACCTTGCCCTGTGTTAGCATGTCACTCTTATGTACCCTGAGTTTTTTCACCTAAAGAAGGGCCAGTGTTGTAGGGAACGCTGAATATTACCGACAGGAAAGGCTTGCATGGGTCTGAGGTATTCAGGAGGACATGCTAGGGCAGAGAGACAAATCAGTCCTGGCAGGTCAAAAACTCACAAAATCCAGCACCTTTTTATGCCCCGAGCCGCCAGCTGAGATCACGTAGTGTCCTCCGTGCCGCGCTCGCCCGGTCTCACCCCACACCCTCTGCTCATTATGGAGTGAGAGTGGCTTTCCTGGACGGGCCCCCTCCTCATTTTCTTGATCAGCTGCAAAATAAGAAATTGAAGCAAAAGTTTTTTCTACCTTCATTGAAAGAACTCAGAAAATTAGGTATTATAAATATTCACATATAATCTAAGTAATTATGTCATGGTTTGGGCCAGTCTGGCCACTGAAACCAATGACAGATGCTTTCTTACCTCTCTCCCTTCAGAGAAGGGAGAACATTTCCCTTCAGGGAGAAGAGGAAGAGAGAGAAAGAGACTTAGGAGTTTAAAAGAATCCACACTAATGACAATGTTAATAAAATAATCAACAGAAAATAATTAAATAGATACAATAGATACAAAACCATATGGAGCTCCCAGGATGATGTCACTGTCAGGCACTAGGAAAATCCCAGACTGGACTCAGCAACATATGGGATCTGGATTCTGGATCCGGATTCAGGAATGCTCAGATCGGGATCAAAGGCAGACGAACAGACAGAGCCCTCCTCAGATGTCGGCCATTGAAGGAAGAAGCTGACCCTTTGACCCCTCAGCTTTTATACTGAGCTGGGGGCAGGCGGGATGGAACATCCCCGTGGTCGGCTTGGGGTGACCTCTTCTGTCCCCTCCTCCCCTCTACACTTTTCCGCTGCCGACCCTCCAACGGGGCAAATAACGAAGTGAGCTGAGCTTGGTCATTACAGCAATAGTATAAGCAAGAGCCTCTCTGCATCCCATTCCTTGGCATACACTGTAAACATAGTTCTTATCACTCTGAGAGAGAACAGTGTCTGAACAATGTGCTTTTAATTTCAGAGACTTCAGTTAGTTAGAAGAGGCTTAGCTGAAAAGTAAAATTACTGAACAAAAAATTGGTTGTTTTACCTCAAACTAGGACAAATGCATACATGTATGTATTTATGCATTGCGTACATATATACCTATGTGGCCCTTAAGATGGTGACTTGAGCTGTGATATAAATTACAGTATTTTTGTGGTGCAGCATTTATCTGAAAAACATTTGCCTGCCCTCGATGGCACGTGGCAGCACACGGCAGAGCAGCTGCTGCCCGAACCCTGCCCTGCACCCTGCTGATGCCCAGAGGGGCACCCACTGACGATTCAGCTGCTTTTTAGCGAGTGTTTCCCATGCAAAGGCATCCTTCTGAAAGGTGTCTGTCAGCTGGCGAGAGGGTGACTGTTGCTCCTCTGCCACAGCTGGCCTCAGTGTAAAGAAGCAAGATTTAGGGGGTTTATAAAGCCTCAGTTTTCCATCACTGCTTGCCAGAAGACCCCAGACCGAGCTTTGGCTCTGGAGAGCTGCCTGCCTTGCAATGGGTTGGCACCTTGAAAGTCAGCTGGTCTGATGTCAGGGTTTTCTTCTCCCAGAGGAAGAGGCTGCCGTGTGGGAATCCGCCTTACCTGGAAATTATTCTGACAGTGGGGCAAAGTAAAAGGTGAATAAAAGTTACCTTAATCCATCAAAGCACAGATCAAACCTCGATTACGCAGTTTGTCGAGATACAAATCAGGAAACAAACATGTACACGAATGTTCACATTTACCGAAGATCCTTTTCTTCCAGGTCTCTCATCTAGTGACTGCAGTGAGATTGTGGAGCTGATCCAGACCAGGATGAGTCAGACCCGCTCCCGGGGAAGGCACATATCTGCAGTGGTCCTCTGGCTGGACAGGAGCCCTGACGCTTTGCTGGGAACCTTTATTAACAGCTCGGGAGAGCAGGGCTCTCCAGTGACAGCAGAACTGACTCTTCTTTCCCCAAGCCTGTTTTTTTCTTGAGTACAAACACAGAGAACTGGACACTGGGGAGTGTCAGCACACACAAATTTATCACTGAAGAATATAGAGCCCTTGCTCTTATTTTCCTAAGCCCTCAGAAAAAAAAATTCAATTCTCTTGTTGAACTTTTCAGCAAATCTGTCTTAACATGGGTCTGAAGGAGAAGCTCATGGACTAAATTACATGATTTGCGTTGGTGTGCACCCTGGAACACACTGAACCTGGACACAACACATGACATAACGGCAACAAGAAGGACAGCTGTGGAGCCAGTCCTGCCCTGCTTCTTTGGGGAAATACAGAGTTTTCACAGCAGCATTGCTGGCATGGTAAGAACATGAACTGTCAGAGGAGACATAGCAAAAGAAGAACGATGTGTGTAAATTTGATGTTATTCACTGGACAATTGTTTGAACTTGCTGAAATTCATCAGGCTTTGGGTATCTGTGATTGTTTGGGCTGTTCCCAAGCACCTACCCAGCCCAAGCACTACATCACGGGGAATAAGCCAGCAGAGATTGCCATGTTTTACCATCACAGGCAGAGAAGCCAGTTCCCTCTCTGCAAGGACAGCTATGGCACCAGCAGGTAGGTAGGACCAGTCAGGTCCTCCTGACACCCTCATGAGAGCTTCAAACACTGCTCAGTGAGTTGGTATACCGCTCATGCTCTGAACCATTCCCATGATGGGGAGGTATGCCCTGGGAGGTATGCCCTACAGGCTTGGGGAAGAGTGGCTGGAAAGCTGCCTGGCAGAAAAAGACCTAGGAGTTTTGGTGGACAGCCGGCTGAACAGGAGCCAGCAGTGTGCCCAGGTGGCCAAGAAGGCCAATGACATCCTGGCCTGTATCAGGAATAGTGTGGCCAGCAGGAGTAGGGCAGTGATGGTGCCTCTGTACTGGGTACTGGTGAGGCCTCACCTCGAGGGCTGTGTTCAGTTCTGGGCCCCTCACTGCATGAAGGACATTGAGGTGCTGGAGCATGTCCAGAGGAGAGCCATCAAGCTGGTGAGGGGTCAGGAGAACAANGGTGGGTGTGATGTGGTGGGGTGTTGTGTTTTGTGGTGTTTTATTGTTTTTTTTTTTTTTTTTAAAGGTCGGACTTGACGACCTCAGAGGTCCCTTCCAACCATGGTGATTCTTTGACTCTGTGATTTTCTGGGGAGCAGAAAAAGACCCCAGTGTCACAGAAAGGATGATGAATCCCAGAGGGGAAGCATTTACAAGTAAATTAATCCACTAGTTTTCCAGTCAAAGTCAGTGTTCTTAAGAGCATCTCCATCTCCATCCCTACTTTACCAACCTGAAAAGGTTGACCAGGGTTGGCAGCTCTGATGATTCAGTCCTCAGAGAGCTGTTATTTTTCTTACAGTCCCAACTGCAAGAGTCAGGGGATTACACGAGACGCTTGGTCTTGAATGAAAATCATATCAGAGCCAAACTTGTGACTGCAGAGAATAGCTGGAAACATGATTCCTAACAGCTCCAAAAAATAGAAGGCAAATAAACAGAGCTGGAGTTTATTAATTTTTAAAATCTCATTATTTTTGGACAGCATAATGTTTTCTGAGACCTGAGTCAAGTGTTTTGAATGCTGGGAGTTGGTGAGGGAGCTGTGGATTGTCTCAGTGCTCTGCTGCCCACATTCACTGCAATCAGATAATGAGCTACAGACAGGCTTGTCTCAAAGCCACCATCCATGGTCTCTGTTCCCCGACAGCGTTTCTGGTATGTTGCCGGTGCATGTTGCTTTTTTAGTGTGATAGTGTGCTTGATCTCCAAGACAAGATTGTAGGAGGAGTTGAATCAAGAAGCATGGCACACCCACACACTCACCTCAGCATCCCAGAAGCTGAAATTAATTCTTGAAAAAAGTAATTTTTTCGCCCTTAGCCTGGCCCAGTTAGTGTCCGGCTGTGCAGGCCCCATCTCCCCTCTGCCCAAGCCTCATAGCGGAGTGGGACAGGAGGGGAGAGCTGCCCTCTGTCCCTGGCAGAGCTGGGGCAGAGCCCAGCCTGGCACAGCTGTGGTGCGAGCAGCAGGACTGAGCTGGGCGCACGGGCAGAGCCAAGCAGCGGCCAGATGATGCTGTCCCCACCTGTGACTGCTTCACAAGGACACACGGTGGGTTTCCTCCTCTTGTCCCTGATGCTCTCTGCCAGCTCTGCTTGCCAGACCACGCAGTGGAGAAACAACACCAACACCTGAAGCAGGCCAGGAGCAGCTCAAAGGAACTGCTGCACAGACAAAGCACCACAGCCCCTTCAAAGCCATCCCCTCACTCTCCTCACCCAGAGCATCCCTTGGCAGATCTCCAGCCAGCAGAGCTCTGGGGTAAATTGTCCTCAGGTGAAAGCAATGAGTGGGATCACTCACAGATTGTCATACAGACATGAGGGGTAATGGCTTTAAACTGGAAGAGGGGAGATTTAGATAATTTCTCAGATAATTTTAGATAATTTGGATAATATCTTAGGAAGAACTTTTTCACTATGAGGGTGGTGAGAGCCTGGCCCAGGTTGCCCAGAAAAGCTGTGGCTGCCCCATTCCTGGAGAGGTTCAAGGCCAGGTTGGAGGGGGCTTGGAGCAACCTGGCGTGGGAGGTGTCCCTGCCCAGGGCAGGAGGTGGCACTGGGTGGGCTTTAAAGACCCTTCCAACCCAAACCATCCTGTGATTCTATGAAATGAGCTTATTCTGCAACCTTCATCTCCTCTCTGAAGCTCCTGCCCTGGTATGAGCAAGCAGGAAGAAAAGGGGCTTCTTCAGCAGGGATTGCCCACAAGGCTGGTGCAGTCTGAGCTCTCCTGTGTCCCACTGGAGCCCACTGCTGACAGGCGGGTCAAGGTGTTTTGCTGGAGAGAATTATTCAACATATGAAGTACATGCTTTTATCAGACAGTCTTCCTAATATGTCAAAGGGAGGGGGGAATGATCTTCAGTGAGGATTGAAAATGAACTGGAGATTAGAACGTAAGAGATGTGGAGCATTGTACAACTCAAAAAAGGATTTTGAAGTGAGCGTTAACTGTTTGAGCAAGGATACAAAACTGATTTATAGGGAGTTTCTGAAAGGATGGTGTGGAAAAGGGAAGCAGAGAAAGGTGCACATTTCATATACAGCAACCTGCCAGCACCTGGTGCCACCAGGAGATCACAGATCCCTGCCCACCCCTCCTGCACTGGTCAGGAAAATGGGCTCATCAGCCTCCTGTCCCCATCTGGTGTTGATCATCCTTGTCCTGGCCTCATCCTGTGCCATGTCCTGTGCCTACAAGGAAACGCAGGGAGCCCATGGCATTGTGGGGTCTATAATGCCAATGAAATAGGCACTCCGGATAACACTAGCGTGAAAAACATAACTTTGTGGCATGAAATTTAGCAGCCCGGCCACAGTAACATGCGTCTGTGTGTGTGTGTCACTCGAATCATGATGGTAGCGTAGCTCAGAAAATATAATTTTTGTCATTCCTAGTAGAAAACCAAAGGCACTTCATTGACCCGACAGTGTGGAGTCTCAGGGCTGGGCTGGTCTTGCCTTGGCCTGAGCTGCTTTTAGCTTGTTTTATCAACTGCCTAGCAATTAAGGAACTACTACTGTTTTAGCTAAACTCTGTGCACACCATGTATGTTAAGGGCATAACAAATCAATGAAGTGGAGTCCTCTATGTTGAGTGGGGCTGTGGGAGGCTGTTGTGCAGCTTTCAAACTTTAGCTAAGAGTCGATGAGGAGGGAGCATCAAGAATAACATGGGTCTCCCAAATCAAGGAAGATGAAACCCCACCATGAACATCAGGCTTCTCCCAGCAACAGGGATGCTGGTGGCTCTCTGTGGGTCCCCACCACCTCTGAGGAAGTACACTTAGACCCAGAGAGACATTAAAAGGGTGAGCACAGCACTGGAGAAAAGTAAGTTTGGGAAGTTTTTTGCATAACAGTTTTGATTACATTACTAAGTAGGGTTTTCTCTATGAGTTAGATGACTTGGACTATTAGATTGCTAAAACATTAGCCGGACTTAGCTCTAGGTGTATGGTGCCTTCCCTTTTGCCCATAATGAGACCTTAGGCATAACAATAGCCTGGAGGAGGCAGGCAGACCCTGAGCCCTGGGACAGTTATGGGGTTTGTGCCCTGAAGTCTGTTCTCCAGGTTCCAGGGTTCAGTCATAGCATCTCCGAAGCTGTCCTGGTGCAGGTGGGTGTCTGCATGTCCTGGGCACTGCCTTTCCAGCTACACACTTTGAATAACTCAGCCCTGTGTTTTTTGATATACTCATTAATGTTGTATTGGCAACATCCCACAGCATCTTGTCAGCTCTCGACTAAGACAGTATTACAGAACTGCCAGGAGCAACCCCAACCTGACCAGCTCTCCTGCTCCTGCTTAGGCAGTGGCTACGATCACCATCTGATGAATGAGCCTGACAGCTTGCAAATGGTTTCAGAGTCTTCAGGGTTAGTCTCAACCAGTTTGGGGATTTAGCTTCTCTGGGTCATTCCAGACTCCTACATCTGGAAGTGAACTGGTCCAGACTGTGCAGGAGAGCCCTTGGGGCTAAGTCCACGGGTGCCCAGCTGTGTGTTTGAAAGCATCAGCCAAGATATGTGACTGGTTGGCCCAGCAAATGTTCAGGTTGCAGCCAGGGCTCTCACCTTCCCCAGGAACTCCCATGTCTCACCCTGGACACGGCAGAAGGTTGCAGCTTTGGCTGCAAGGGCTGAGTTCCCATCAGCTCTGCTCAGCGCAATTTGCCAATGCACTTGGGAAAACTCCCCCCTCGGCACAGCCTTTTTGCCCCTTCCCCCCCTCAGCCCACAGTGTGAGTTGGGAATAGGGTCAGCTCCAGCATTCTGCAGCTCTCCGTGCTCCAGCCGAACTCCTCCCCGTGCCTTTCTGACGTTTCTAGAGGAACTTGGCTCTGTGTGACCGATCTGTCTCCCGTGCCCAGGGCTGGCAGCAGCACCCATGCTGCAGCTGGCGGAGGGGGAAAGTTGTTGGCTCAAGCCAGCAAGGTCATGAATGAAGCACTGTTTGCCTTGAAATATCCCAAGGAAGTGCTTTTGGAGGATGGAAACCCCGGTGTTTGCAAGGCAGGCCCAGAGCTGGTTGTGCGCATGAACTCCCAGGGTTTCCTGCAGCAAGTGCCTGGAAATGCTTCAGCAGAGTCACGGCTCCGATGAAAAGCTGGGGGGGATGACAGCATCTCCTCTTTGAATATTGCTGTCCTACACTCCACTGCAGCTCCCAGAAAATCCTGCATCCCTCTCTCCCCCACCTCCCCTCCCTCCCCCCCAACAAAAAGAAAGAGATTATCCCCCTCTCCTGGAGCCAAGCTGGGTTTAGTGGGAAAGTGGGGCAGCGTGATGATCCTTTGCCCTGGGGGTTAAATCATGCCATGGTCCTGCTGGGTGCCTGACCCTCACCTCCTACCACCAGAGTGATACACAGGAATAAACCCCACCAGGAAAAAGCATCATTCTTGAGCCCCACTGCAGTGAGTAATGACCTTCCCATCTCATGCCCTGCCCCAGGTACGAAACCACTTTCACCCCTGGTACCCAGGGCACCAAGCCTTAGTGGTTCACACCTCTGTTTGCACCTACCCCCATGTCCACAGCACACACACACTCAACTAACTGGAGGCATGCGCTTGCTGGCAGTGAATTCTCCAACACTGCTCCTCTGCCGTGCGCTGTTTGCCCTGCCAGCACTCTCCAGTTCTGATCCTGGTCTCTCCTGGCTAGCAATGGTCCAGCAGTGAGGATTCAGACCTGGCTGTCGCAGACTCCCCATGGCTGCTGGCAGCGACCTGACAGCCGCATGGCACCAGCTTGTGGGGTCCTGGAGGGAGAGGCTGGACCTGTCAGGAATTACCTGCTCCGCATGTCCGTGGTAGGAAAATGATAAACAACGTTGTAGACCACAGCACACACGGATTGGGGATTATTTAAACCATACAAACAGTTCAAGAACCAGGTTTCTGTCATGCCCCATGGCTCGTGGTGGTTTGGCTATAGGAGGGAGTTGAGCCATTTCAGGAGGGCATGCAGGAAAGGAATTGTGGTCTCAGAGATCGTGAGTGGTTAGAAACTTGCAGATTGGCAGAATGGGAGCAGGAAAAGTTTGCCTTCAGCACAGAGAAGGTATTAATAAAATGGGTAAGAGGCTTTGTGTTGGGTCAGTTGGTTGTACAGGACCATGTGCAGGGGAAGAGGAGGAGAAATTGGCAGAAACACTGGGTGAGGCTCCTTGTTTTACAGGACTGTGGCTCGACACTACTATGGTAACACCAGCTGGAAAGTGTCACTGGCAGAAATGGTGCTGCCAGTCTGGCAGGCACGGGAACACAGATATGTCCAAATATGTCATTACAGCCAGTCAAACACAGAAAGCAGGAGTGAGACGTGTTCATGAAACCATAACTCCTTGAGGGTTGATAGTCAGCTCAGGACAGGCTTCTTTGCTCGGCTACCCACCAAAGGGCACATGGCTTTTGGAACAGGGTGCCTGAAGAAGGGATTTCCAGTGGCATAGGCAGAGAGGATATCTCCTCCCTGCTCCTCCTGAGGATTGTCCATTGCTTGGCCGTGAACATATGAGCAATTCCGGCATGGTATCTCCATCATCACCCTGCCACCACTCCTCCCAGGTGCAGTGACCTGATCTCAACTCCTGGCTTGGGGAACTCGGCCATAGCAAAATACGTATTTGCTTTTTAAGGCACAAAGAATAAGAGATTCCCATCACTCTGTGCTTATCCTAGCATGGCCTATTGCTTGGACAGTCTTTTTCATCCACCTGCCTGGAATTAGGTTTTATTTGTCTTCAGATCTTGAGGGAAAGTGTTGAATAAGCATTGATCCATATCCTGATGTGCAGAAAGCCTGATTTTCCTCACAAAACTCCTTTTGTGACATCTGTTAGCCAGTTCTTAGTCCATTTATCAAGTGCTTGACTGATGCAGTTTGGTGCTAATTTCAGCCAGGTTTCCTAAGGAAACAGGAATGATGTGATATTGCTGCCTGTCAGTCCTGCTGTTGCCACCTTCCGTCAAGTCCAGCTGAGAGGTAGAGCTCTGAGAGATACTGTGTTCTTACAAATACTATCAATGTATGTAACCAGGCTAGAGGAAACAGACCCAAATTAGTGCTCTGCTGAGAAAGGCTTCCTTCTGAGATCAACCAAATTGCTAGACACATGAGGAAGCACACAGGAGGCAGCCACAGGAAACCAAGCGTGATCATTTCTGCTGCCTGTGGAGCTATTTTTTAAACAGAATACTCTGTGACAGTAAATCAAACACCCAAGAAAATGTTAAAGCCTCTCAGTTTGAGAAACAGATTAAGCTCATGTTAGTAAGTGATGCTCCTGGAAAATAATTTATTTTTTTTTAAAGGAAAAAAAAAAAAAGTGGTTTCCTGGGCTGGGGTATTGAACTGGCTTTAAAAAAGCTCATTCAGCTGTAGTTCTGGGGTCAGCTTCATGCGGCGTGAGTTCACTGGCCCTGTTTCCCTCAAATCCTGGTGTCAACAGTGATGCCACCAGATGACACCAGTCTGGAACATGAAGACTGGCGTGGCGTAGGCCTCTTTTATCAGCAGTGTTGGCTTATGCCATCTCTAAGTGAAGCCCTACTTATCAAATGAGCTTGTGTCTTCACCAAGAGCAAGATCCCATGCGGACATCTCCAAATGAAGTCACTGGCCTGGAGCCCCTTTGTCACTTTGCTTTGCCCTCCCAGCTGTCCAGTATTAGCATTCACCGTATCTCCAGGGAGCTGTCATTTGCCAGGTCCAGTGAAGAGTGACCACCACTGGGCAAACACCTCACAAGGCGTCCCTCTGGTGTGGGACTCCTGGTGAGAGGTATCCTGTTGAAGGAGCTCTGCTTTGCCATGCTCTGCAACCAGTTACAGAAGTGGCTCCTTTTAGGAAAGACTCTATTTGTACTTGTGGTTTCCCATGTTTCCAAACCACTTCAAAAGCTCCTATTGTTTACCAACTTGCCAGCCATGGATGTTTGTTTACTGTCTTCAGTTTTCCTTATCAATTTCCTGCCTTTCCTTCCTGCAATTCATACCAGTATCCCTGGCTTCTTTCCCTTCCTCCATTCTTTCCATGTCACATTTTTATTTCTAATAGCCTCTTTCATTTTGCCACTAAATCAGTGTGGACTTTTAGGCAAAACTCTCTTCTTTCTGTGAGGTGAAATTATGACCTAATAAGCTCTCATTAAAAAACTTCCCATCTTCATTCACTTTTTTTTTTTTTTTATTAAAATTTCCCTCCAAAGTAATTCCACTCATAATTTTCCCCAGCTTCGGGAAATTAGTCTTTTTAAAGCATCATGTGAGTGTGTGTGTCTATAGATACATAGAATTGGTTGGGACTGTTCTCTCTTTGCCTATATTAAATATAATCAGGTCATGATCATGGGTCCCTAGGCAACCACTAACTTCCAGCACGGTGATTAATTCATCTTTACCCATCATAACGAGATCCAAAATAAATTACCTCATGTTGGGTGCAATACCTTTTCTGTTAGAAAATTACTGTCTCTAATGTGCAATAACGCTAACGATGTTTGACTCCTGGCTGCAGCAGGTCTCTGACGTGTGCATGTACAGGGCTGTGATTTCTCTTTCTGTGGCTCACAGAGCTGTGGAGATGTAGCTGCTCATCCTCCTGTGTGAGCTTCCTGAAAGACCCGTAGGAAATCCCAACCAGGCCCCACTACAGGGAACATTAAGGAGGAAGAAGGGGAGAGGGCAAAGACCTTTCCCAGGCATGGTCCCTTGGGGACTTTAGAGGTGTCCCACCTCTAAAAACACACCAGGTATGCCAAGATGGGACTCCAGACCTACTTGCTTCTTCCCAGAGCCTTGCCTGGGTTTTCTAAGGTTCTGGTCTGTATTTTCCTGCCACTGATGGCCAGGATAGAGATGACATTCAGTCTGGAGTGTGCTTCATGGTGGAATTGCTGAGGAAAGAGGTAGTAGAGCTGCTGGCAGAGAGAGACTAGCTGAACTACACTGGAGACCTCCAAGGACAGGCACCAGTCCAGCTTGAGAAACTGGGATCAGCATCAATCTCTGGAGAAAAACTGACAGCTCCTCGGAGAGGAAAGCAACTGCTGATCTCCTCTGCATGTATCTGGTCACAAGACAACCTGCTCAGGTCTGTGTGTTGTCCCTGGAAGAAATGAAAGTCTGGTCCCAATAGAGGCAGAGTAGAAGGCCCATATCCCAAGAGCTGCATTCACCTCCATCCTCCAGGGAGGAAAGGAATGCAGTGGAGCTGAGGGACTTGGAGTCTTGGAACATGTGTACTTTACATGGGTACAATCTGCTTTTATGTGGCCTGTGATCACCATGTTTGTCCCAGGTCAAGAGGCATGAACCATTTACATCATAGTTACATATTGGTGAGGGGCAAGCCAAGGTATCTGTCTGAAGGCTCTGCCCTCTCTTTGGGCTTCTTCCTCCCCTTCAAGTAAATACTGGAGAGACCACAGAAAAAAATGTTTTGCAATTATTTCTTAGAGCAGGGTTGGAGTCTCAGACTGCCCCTTTACCCTGAGTGTCCCAAAATCTTGGACGGAGAGTCCACTGCCTTGCTTCCTCTCTGGCATGGATGCTCATTAATTCAGAGACCATTTCAGAGGGGAGATACGGCAATTGGAGGCATAGTGTGGTCGGTGGATAAACAAAGGAGAATTTGTCCCTGAGAAAGTGCAGGTCTACTCACTAAACACACCCATAGTCCCCACCAGACATGGGGACTCATCCTGGCATCCCCAGATGATCTGTGTCCAAGGGACGGGCAGGGACACCTGGGATACAGGGTGCCCAAGTCAGGGAGCTGTGGCAGAGGAGGAGATGCAGCAGAGGCACCACAATCTTCCCCCTGGTGCAGTGTGGACAGTTCTATCAATTTCACTCCTGCCTGTGACAGATCAATCTGAAGCCCTTATCCATTGCTCGTTTAATAAATCCCCCTCCTCTGGTTTTTCATCTTCCGAGGAGATTCGCACACAAAAGACACCAGCCCTGCGCTCAGCCTGTGAGATTACCAGCGGGAACACAGTGACTGATCTCTGGCAGGGACACTCATACATTATGATTTCCAGAGGACATGTTTGCAGGGTTGGCTAAGCACCAGGTGTGAGAGCAATCAGCTAGCACAGGCTAGGGTGAAGAAGGTAGTCACAAGAAGCTGGAGGACATGGGGTGAGCTTTCTAGTCTGTTCAAGAGCTGCTCTGTGAGAAAACAGAAAGACTTGGTGCAGAAGGCCACTGAATGCAACTATCTGAGAGCTCAGGGATGGGAAGTCCCTGGAGCCCCCAGTCCCAGATAATTTATCTGGTGCCCATGCACCTTCCCAGCATTTCATACTGCTCCTGGTCCTTCCTCAGCCATTCTATCACACCACCTTTTTTCTGTCCTGCCTCTCTGCCACAGTCCTGCCACAGTTGCTGAATTCCCTCAACTACCATGTCCTTTCCAGAGTCTTTGCTTCCCACACACTTCTCATGAATTAATTGGGACCTGAGCACCACTGAGTACAAAGAAGACCATGCCACAGTCCAGAGTGGGATTTTTTTGTGGGGCACTCAGCCCAGAAAGTCTTGGTATACTTATTCTCAGGACACTGAGAATCATCAAGAGCCTATGTAAACTTTAATGAGGAGTTTGAGGAGGGGGAAGAGTAATTAAAGTGTTTGCAATGTATTAACGTCCTGGTTTGGGGTAAAACAGAACTAATTTTCTGTTCAGTAATTTTACTTTTTTAGCTGGGCCTCTTCTAACTAACTAAACTCTGAAATTAACAGCTTATTGTTCAGAAACTGTTCATTCTCACAGTGATAAGACCTGATTATACCAAGGAATGGTGTGCAGAGAGGCCCTTGGTTATACTTATTGCTATAACAACCAAGGTCAGGCAAATTTGTTATTTGCCCCGTTGGAGGGTCGGAAGCGGAAAAGCGTAGAGGGGTCCCACCTGCAGGGAGGACCGGACAGGACAGGTGACCCAAAACTGACCAACAGGGTATTCCATCCCATCCGCATCATGCTCAGTATAAAAGCTGAGGGATCAAAGGGTCAACTCTCTTCCTTCAATGGCCGACATCCAAGGAGGACCCTGTCTGTTCGTCTGCCTTTTATCCCGATCTGAGCGTTCCTGACTCCAGATCCAGAATCCGGCTCCTGTCCATCACAGAGTCCAGCCTGGGACTTTCCCCTGTGCCAGCTGGTGATGTGATCATCATCCTGGGAGCTTGATACAGTTTTGTATATACTGTATACATTTTTTTTTAATTATTATTATTTTTTTTCCTTTTCTTCTTCTTCTTCTTATTTTATTATTTATTTATATTTTCATTAAAGTAGTTTAGTTTTTTCTAGACTCGTAATTGTTTTTTCTCTTTCCCCCTCTTCCTCTCCTCTCTTTTCCTTAAGGGGGAGAGGGAGGGGCCATCTGTCATTCTGGTTGGTCAATTCGGTCAAAACCACGACAATTAAGTAATTATTTCCTTGTAACAGCATCTCTTACTCACTTTTCCTTAGCAATAGAAAACCTTAATAGAGAAAGCTACCTTGTCTGAGAGCCTCTATGACGTTATTAAATAAAGTAATAACTGTGCTTCCTGGGGTGGGGGAATAAATCAACGGAATGATACTAGGCTAAGGTGCTGTCATTGCTGGAATTTGATTCTGCTCTCTATAAGGAAAAACAAGCCTCAAAATACATTAACATGGCCAAAAAGAACAGCAAAACAGAAAATATGTCTCTGGTGAGAGATCAAATTGCAAGTCACTCTTGGAGGAACACAGTTTCAGTACATTCAATGATCCATTCTTCTGAGGCCTGGCAAACTTACATCACCCATGAAGTTGCTTAACTCTTTCAGTGACCTCATCAGTTCAGTGCTTCCAGCAACACGACAAAGGATGCAATTATGCCCAGGTAAGCCAACATCTTGCTACATAGAGGGAAACAAGGAAAAGAGAAGAGGGAGAGGAAGGCATTAGGGCAGGGGAAGAAAAGCCAAAGAAGGGAGAAGAGCCATGCAAGGCTGTGTACCCAGCATTTTCAAAACTTGGTTCGGGTACGCGGGATGTTATTGAACTCATTGTTTCTGGCAAGGTTTCTCAGGAGTTGGGTGATGGAAGGATGGATTCCTTCATCCCAGTAGTGGAAGACCAAATGGCAGATATCATTTATTGTAGTCCGTCATTATCTTGATGGATCGTTTCTTTACATCTCTTAAAAGGATCCCAAAACTAACCAACAGATATTTGGATTTTCTCCAACAGTTCAGCCCTGCCCATGACATGCCAAGGTCTATCCATTTGCTTCCAGTCTGGCTTCCTTGGTTCGCCCTCTGTGATCTCAGAGAACTCTGTTAGACTTTTGACAGCTCAGATCTTCACACAGCCTCCCTTTCCCAGGGTCTTGTCCTCAGTGGTTAATGTAAGTCTACAAAGAGGGATTGAAGTAGCCAAACATACACGGAGCCAAGGGATGCTCCATACCTTGCTAAGGGTGTTATTCACACTGCAGAGTGAAGCCCTCAGATATTAAGGAATATCATAATTCAACATATTCTGAGCACTTTCCTCACCTCATCTGTAAATATTTGCATGAGGATTTAGCCTGGAGATCTCTTCCAGTGGGTCTAATTTCCAGCACACCTAAAGCCAGAGGTGGCCTGGACAAAGATTCCTCTTACCAAATCTCTCCCAGTCCTAATCATACTGTGAGGGACACTGTCTACAGTAAAATTAAAGTCTGTTTGCTTGACATAACATGTGCACAGTGGACACTTTCATTGTTTGCTGTGTAAGGAAACTGGCTGAGAGACCTCTGAACAGCAAAGGTAACACTCCCAGAAGACAAGCTATCGGTACGTTTCTGTCTGCACAGCAGCTTTAACCAGGTTTATAAATAAAAGAAGGCACGGAGGAGGAGATAGAGTCAGTTCTGAATGGAGAGAGGGAAGGTGGAGGGGCTGAGGGGGAGTGTGGTCCCTGCCCTCTTGGCTGGGCTGCACGTCCAGCTCTGGGTGAGGAGTGACCCTCATGCGGGTTGCTGCCCAGCTCTCATGGCTGATACTGGGTGGGGAATCCCAGAGGAGAGAGAGGAGTTTTGCTGTCAGGTCTGCTCTAGGATTGTTTTCAACTTTTCTGTGGTTTTGTAGATTCATTCCACACTTTGAAGTTACAAACAACCTGATGCCCAGGGTAAACACCAGACTACCCTTTTCTCTGCCTCCTCAGAGAAATCTAGCTGGACTCCCACTATCAGTGGGGAGTGGTGATGCTTCTGGGAGAAGCTCAGTGGCATTTGCTTGTATTTCTCTCATAGCAGAGGATTCCCTGTGCCCTAGAAGTGCCAGTTTCTTTTCATCAGCTGTAAAGGCAACCACGGTGAGAAGCTCTGGAGAGCAGGAGAAAACGGGATGCATCTACTTTGCACAGGGCTATGTTTGGACAGATGAAATGCAACCACTTATTTCCACTTCTAAACATGTCAGGCTCTGGAGGCAAAGCCAGGTAAAGGTGAACAATGGGAGTTGTTGGATCTCCTTGAAGCTGATGGCTTCAAACCTGACAGTTCATGCAGGCACACCTCAGGGTTATGAACAAAGGGGACAAGGAGGAGGGGAAGGGTATATCCTGCTCCAGAAGGAGCTGAGAGGTGCCTCACTGCACCAGCCAGCCCCGATCACCAGCAGCAGCCAGCTGGGCTCCGCACATACTCTCTTTGATTGGGGTTTGGGCTGGCAAGCACACTGGGTTGCTGGGTATTTCGTATTCTATTTCTAACCTTTGGAGGTGAGTTTGGAAGAGGCTTCTTGTCCAGGTCAACCACTGCAGAGAGAGTGTCCGTGTGTATGTTGCAAGCTGAGGCCAGACATCTGGGGCCAAGTGTCAGTCCTGCAACATCTCTGAGGTGCAGGGCCTCCTGCAGGGAAGTGATCTGCCTGCGCTGGAAACTGCCTGCTGGAACAGGCAGGAGAGCAACCTTTTCCGAAGGGTTAAGCTGAGATGTTCAGAAGATGAGTTAAGTCACTTCACATCATCTAAGCCTCTCTAATGAAACCTTCTCTTCCCGTTTGGAGGTAATCTTCCTTTGATCAAACCCTCTTCTCTTCTGATGAGAACACAGTACAGTAATCAAGAAGCTAATCTGAGCCAGAGAAACCTTCCAGACCCCTCATAACCCACAGCATCACCCTCCCAGCGGCTCCCTCCCCTCCCTGATCTGTTTCAGGCAGCTTCGCCTCCTGCTCCAGACTCTCATCCCTCCTCTGGAGCCAGCCCTACAGGAACCCTCTGCCTGCACCGGGGAAGGGGCTCGTGCTTGGCTGCTTCTGCAGGACACATGGGCTCCTGAAATAGGGACCCTGCGCCAGCCGGGGCGGAGAGGTAGACCTGCCTGCACCTTTCTCTTGCAATGAACTCTCTCCAAAGACTGAAAGAGCTTTTAAACTCCAGATCTAGGTTTTATTAGAATATAAACTTGAATAACTACATTTCTGAAAGAGGAGGAACTCAGAGTGACTAGGGCCAGATGGAATAGAAATAAAACAGCTTATAAAAAAACTCTTTCCCATCCCACTGTGTCCCCATGGATGTGTTTTTACCTCTGGCTTAATTTTATCTATCTCAGTGGCTTTCTGAGCTGCAACAAACTCTTACTAAGTCTGTTATATTCCCTGGCACACTTTTTTCATTCTGTCACCTCACCAAAACTCTTGCACCGGCTGAGATAACACTGTCCCACTGCATGGAAGGTCTCACTGTGCAGGTTCAAGAAAGTGACTCAGAAATCAGACATCATCATCAGACTATGGCTGCTCTGATGCTGGTATGAATTACAGCCTACAGGGGAAGGGGAGCCTTCTTTGCCTTTCCTTCCTCCCTCAAAAGAAGGACAGAAGTGATTTTGTGGGAACACACCTAGGAACATATCCGGATGCCTCACCTTTGACTTGCTTCTCGCTTTTGTTAGAACTGCTGGATAACATGACCTGTTGCCCCAACACGATGCATAGGCCATAGGGATTTATCCGCATCCTTCCTGAGCAGTGGGTTCTGACTCTTGGCATGTCAGAGCAGTTTATAAATGCAAAGCAACACTTAAGATGATGAACAAGCTGCTTTTCTCCCAGCATGATATGCATGCACTTGTGATTCCACATGCTTTCATCCTCAGGCATGCACTTACCACTTAAGAGGCAGAGGTGTGGGACTTAGGTGCTTGAAAATGCAAATTCAGGTCTGAACATCCGAGAAGAAACATAGAAGCAAATACTCAAATGGTTGAGCCCCTGCAATGCTCCTTGCACTGAGAAAGAGAGAGACAACGGAGCCCCTCTGAGCAGCAGAGCGTTGCAAGAAGATGCTCTGCAGAGCATCGCTGGCCTCACACAGAGTGACAGACACTGACTAACAATGGACAGGAACATCAGTACTCATTTCCAAAGGTAGGGAAGCCAGGGGGACATCAGAGACCGTGTCCCAGGGCTGCTTGTTCTCAGGCAAGGCAGCTTAATTTTGCAGGGGCAGATCACAGGAGGGTTGGGGAGGGGGTGACACCCCTGTTCCTCAGCCAGGGACAGGGTTGTCACCCATCCCCTGGGTCTAAAGCTTTTGAGCGCTGCAGGATAGGACTCTCTGGGATTAGGAGGAATTCCCACCAGAGACCCCGTCCTGGTTTTCTGCATGTTGGAGTAGGGGAGCTACGTGTCTAGTGAAGCCATGTGTGACTGCCTCACAATGTAGGAAGAATCTTCCTCTGCCAGCAGCAAGCAATGGGAGAATGGGACAATTTCTTCCCTGTATTTAGGCATAAATTTCCATCTGGATTTCTTCTGCTGTTTCCCTGGGGGACCTCAGCTTGGTTTGTTCCTTCCCATGAGCATTAGACAAGAAGGAGCATACCTGAGTGCTTTGTCCCACAGGGAGTTTCTGCATGTCCTTTGGGAAGAGGCGGTCCACACTCCACGTCCTACCTGAGAAGTCTCTCCTCTATCCTTACACCCTTGGACCTAATCTGGGCACAACGACAGAGCCAACACCCCAGTCTCTGGTGTGAGCTATGCTTTGACCATGTCAGATCGATCCAGACCTGCAGGGCAGATGGGTTGAGAATCCCGAGTTTGACAGTCCTGACAACCACATCTGCAAATTCCAACTTTCAGCAACATCTGGATCCTGCTGAGGCTCTGCAGGGCTTGCCATCCATGGGACAAGATGCAAATGTTGGGCAATGAAAGCTCTGAAATCTCCAGGAAAACTAAATACAAAATTCAGGTACCCAGGGTGGCTGTTAAGTCACTCTATGGATTTAACCTATTTATTGTGCTCCCTTCACTCAAAGAAGGAATTTTCTCTTGGGGATCTTTCCTCAGCCCAGTGCTGCCCGTTATCTCTTATTGATCTGCAAGAGAATCATAATAATAAAGAAGGTAATTGCTGGTGAAATCAGCAGGGCAGGAAATGAGCCTGCCGCACAGCACCAGTGTCCTGCGCCAGGGGATGCAGGTTGTCACCACGGTGGGGCCAGAGCTGGGCTGGGAACCCAGCAAGCTCGGCAAGTGGTGCACAACCTTGGAGCACCAGGCTGGATGGGGAGGGCAACGCTGTTGGCTACTCAGCCATCAGTTCTGTAAACACTTTTTTCAAAGCATGCTTGGCTCAGGAAAAACCACTTTCTCATCCAGTTCAGTCTTTCAACTGAGCCACTCCGAGAGAAGGTAGAAAAGAGAGATGATCATATGTATGTTCCCAAGGAAGAGATTTCCAAGAACAGGATGCTTTCAATCAGAAGGAAGAGTCAGAACAAGATTTGATGACTATTACATGGAGCTTGAAGGAACAAGCTGAACATGAGGAGCAAAAGAGTGGGGTAGTTGACCATTGGGACTGGTTACCAACAGGCACAGTACATTTTGCATTAATTGACATTCATAAGTCAAGCCTGTACATCTCAGAAAAGTTTGCTCTTTCTCTTCGGCTTGGGTTAAGAGCTGGGTGCAGCATCTCTGGGTGGGCTCCTCTGGCCTGTGTTCAGTGAGAGGGTCAGGTTGGGTCAGGCTCTCCTAAAGACTCAGTCCTCACTAAGGAGCAGCAAAGAAAGTCATAGAATCATAAAATGCTTCAGGTTGGAAGACACCTTAAAGATCACCAAGTTCCAACCCCTCTGCCCTGGGCAGGGACACCTCCCACCACACCAGGGTGCTCCAAGCCCCCTCCAACTGGCCTTGAACTCCTCCAGGGATGGGGCAGCCACAGCTTCTCTGGGCAGCCTGGGCCTGGAGTCTCATCACCCTCACACCAAAGTTCTTCCCAATATCTTACATAAATCTCCCATCTTTCAGTGTCAAACTCTTCCCCCTCGTCCTATGGCTCCCCTCCCTGATCAAGAGTCCCTCCCCAGCTTTTCTGGAGCCCTTTTAGGGACTGGAAGGGGCTCTAAGATCTCCCCAGAGCCTTCTCTTCGTCAGGCTGAACCCCCCCAACTCCCTCAGCCTGTCAGTACAGCACAGGGGCTCCAGCCCTTGCAGTATCTCTTTGGCCCTCCTCTGGCCCTGTTCCAACAGGGCCACCTCCTTCCTATGCTGAGGACTCCAGAGCTGGACACAAGGCTCCAGGTGGGGTCTCACCAGAGCGGAGTAGAGAGGTACAGTCACCTCCCTCGCCCTGCTGGCCACACTTCTTTTGATGCAGCCCAGGATGTGGTTGGCTTTCTGGGTTGCCAGCGCACATTAGTCCTTCAAGTACGTGGAGGTGTATCACATCTCTTGATGCTGCACAGGAGCCTGCTCCTTCCTAAAGCTTCTCAAGTCTCAGACATTCATTACCACTTTATTAAAAGTAATGGCTTTGGGACTTCCAAGGAAAAACACCATCTGGTGACCCTTATGGAGGGCCCACCATGACTGTGCTGCTGCTGCTCAGCAGTTCAGGGGTGAGCAGACCTGACACACCTCTGCTTGCCAAGGGCAGTTGATGCTTCCTGGGCCCGAGTCCACCTGCATTTTTAAGCTGGTGCAAACACATACTGCTGCTAAATGTAGGATGTCTGCCATTCTCCCACATGGGGCTGATCCTACCTTCACCCTCCCTCCAGCATGTTCACTTGGCTGGGGCAGCAACCTGAGCTTGGAACGGATCTGCTGAATACTATCTTAGCCCTCCTTGCCAGTGGCCCCTTCCTTCTGCAAGGGGTTAACAACATTTCCAGAGAAAAAAAACAGTGATGGCTGTAGGAGTCCCCTGGGGACTGTCAATCATCCCTCTTAAAACAAAACCAAAAACAAACCCAAAAAAGTGCAAAAGGGTTGTGGCTTTCTTTAAGAACCCTCTCCAGCCCAGCTGGTCAGATGTGATGCTGGCTGGTGCCTGTGCTTCACTTGCCCAGACCCTGCCTGGTGGTACCCCAGGAGAATGGGGACACTTCGATGCAGATGCCCTATTTCCAACAAGAGAAATTAGTGTCAAAGTGAGTAATGTGTGGATCGGGCACCCCTGGGGACGATGTGGTTTGCATGAAGAAGGGACTGTGGGGCCTCCATCCACCTCAGGAAACCTGAGTGCTGGGGGCGGGATACAGGGATAGCTGCTGCAGAAAGCAGTGCTCTAAACAAATTACCAGAATCGCAGGTTATTTCTGACTTTCTCTGCCTGAATGGAGGGAGCAGGCCAATAACTCCATGGTTCAGCATGTGCTCCTGCGGGACAGAGCAGGTCTCCACCGTGCAGCATGGCAACATGACAGAACATAGGTGCATCATTCAGGACCCACGCCTGCAGCCTGTGATTAAAGTCAAGGTGTAGCACACAAATCACAGGTTGCCTTCCAGAGGGGAGGAGCAAGAGCTGGCCTGAAATTGCAGCCACAGCCCAGTGGGACATTGGCTTTCCACTGTGGGAGAATAGAACCTCCTTGTTCCTCCTCTGCTTCTGACACAGGTCTGTAAGCCAGCATTGTTGCTCTGCAGCCATGCGCCAAGAGTGATGCTGTGGGAGGTGTCTGCTAAGGTTGGAAGGTCTCATCACTTTCCACAGGCTTCAACCCCTCCAGGCTCAGCAGGAGACAACTGGAGACATTCATTCTTGCCCTGCGGAGGTTCAAGTGCCCTTTGGCACCACCTGGACACGGAATCATTTGGGGTAGCGATCAGAGGAAGCAGCCACAGACTAAAGATGTAGAGTAAGAAGGAGGGCAGGAAACCTAGCTCCTGCCAAAAGCTTTGAAAGCCTTGAAGAAAGGGATGATTTAAGGTGCCTTCTGTCATGTCCTGGATCCCAATTAGTCATTCTGGGACCTTACCCAGGTTTGTATTCCTGGGATACCCAGGTAAGGACCTCCTTCGGAAGGGTGCCGATTACTACTCAGGGCACAACACAATAAGAACTGTCCTCTCCCCTTCAGGGCTGTGACAATAAACCCAGGGAGACTTGACAGCCACAGTCTGGCAGAGAGATGGGAGCCGGAGCACAGGGAGGTTCGTGAGAAGGCCTGGCTTTGCTGTACCTTGCATGGGGGACACAAAAAAGCTCCAAAAAGAGGTCTCTGTCTTGGAAGGACTGGGTGTGGGGAGCACTTTTAGACGCAAACGTAACTCACAGAGCAAAATGTTCCCAACTTCATGGAGGAGATCAGAAATCCCATGTTCTGTGGGGTTAATTCCAGGTACTTCAAAAGGGATCTCACCTGCACAGACACCTCTAGGTTTCTGCCTTCTTTTTGTAAACTATGATTAAAAAAAGGAGGAAAAATCCATCCCAAATTCATCTCCCACCTGGTCCATTCTCTAAGGACTGCCGCACTGCCTGCATTTCCCTGTTAGGGTTTTCTTTTTGGCTTTGGCAAGCTGGGCTCCTGAGTCAGTGGTCAGGCTCATTTTGTATTGCCTGTAAGTGCTGCTGTCTGAGCAAGCTGCCTCCACTCCTGCAGCCACAATCTCTCCAGCCGATTTCAGCTGTCAGTTTGGAAATGAGAGGAAGGTCTCAGTGCACCTTAGTGAGAGCAGGGGAGCTGGAGCTGCCTGGAAAGGTGCTGGCTCTGGACCCTCTACCATGAGTCCTGGGGAAGGCCAGAGTGTCACTGATGGTGGAGTGAAATGATAACAGTGGAGCTATGAGAGCAAAGCAAAGGGTGAAAATGTCCTTGCCAAGGATTTGGATTAAGCTTTTGAAATAATGTGGCATGTTTGCTCTGGAAGGATCACCCCAAAAATGACAGGGAAAAGAAGGAACTCAGACAAAATCTGCTGAAAAAGTGCTCCAAAAGGAGCTCCATCTAGGCTTAGGAGGAGCATTAAAATTTTTGAAAAGAGGACATATTTCTCCTGGCATTTATTGTCGAAAGAGTAACATTTAAAGATTCTTGCTAGAATGAGAAATAAAATCTAGAGAGATAACATAATGAAAAGCCAGGCAATCACACAGCCTTACCCTGAGAGGCAGACAGCAAAGGATCAATCAGATCTCTGCCCTTCACATAAAAGTAGTGGGTTCTGCTTTTTATTAAGCTGATGCAGCAAAAATAAGACCTCAGGCAAAACACTGCTCCCCATTGTACCAGGGAAGGTCCAGAGGGCTCCAGTGAATCAGAGAAGCGGCAGCAGCAGCTAATCCCCAGGAGGAGGCTCAGAGGGATGGGACCATGCAGATGCCCTGCCAGGAGCAGGCAGTGCCCGTGCAGGCACACCAGCCTGCAGGCACCTCTCCGGTAATGACAGCT
Organism: Arenaria interpres; assembly: GCA_013399435.1. NCBI lineage: Eukaryota > Metazoa > Chordata > Aves > Charadriiformes > Scolopacidae > Arenaria > Arenaria interpres. The sequence goes on along the minus strand of VXAK01012444.1, from coordinate 39,000 downwards.
GGAGTATGAACACTGGGAAATCAGGAAAACTCCATTATAAGCAAGATAACCAGGACCGTGAGCAAGACCAGAGTGGGAGCGGAGGCAGAGGACAGCACCATGGCCCACAGGCAAACCTGGAGGCTGGTGCAATGCCTGGTGTTTGGAGGCTGGTGGATGCACATACATGCAGGGCTCATTCCTGACCTACGTAAGACAGAACTATTTGTAATGTTTAGAGCTCTGGTGCAATCTCACCATGTATTAGGCACTGTTTCTGCCCCCAGAGCTGCCACGGTACCTTTGCTCAGTGTTCACACGCAGCTGCATTCCAGCCAGAATAAGGCCAGGAGTGAATTTGTTTATGCTGCCTGGATCAGTAGCAGACCTTTGTTTGTCCTTTATGGGGAGATCACCTAACAGAAGGGGCTGTGTCCAGCAGAGTGGGGTGGTCTCCCCATGCAGCCTTTTGATTGCAAACCTCTTGGAATGATGGGACCCGAGACTTGGTTCATGGCAAAGCAGCCCCAGGAAAAGCTGCTTCCGGATTCCCCAGGAGTGTCTCCAAAGGACTAAGGAGACTCGTGGGTTTGATGGCTGAGTCTCCAGGCGATGCTCAGGTACAAAACACCTTCTCGCATTCCTAGGGAAGTTTGCTCCCCTGCAGCAGAGTCTGAATGTACTTTCTGTCTGGTTTTGTTCCCATTCCCATGGGACAGATGGACCACAGCAATTGCACCAGAACCCACAGAAAGATGGAAATTCTCCCTCCCCCACCCGAAAGCATTTTGGGTGGATGCAAGGACAAAGTGTCAACACCACCAGCGCTTCAGGAAGCTATTAAAGGAAGCCTTCAATACCACAGGGCTTAATTTTGTGTCTGGATGAAACACTCCACAAGTACAATGCCGCCCAAATGAATGAGGTGCAGAGCTTAGCGCTGTGCACACTCTGCATCTCAGGTTTGATATTTAATTAGCAGCTGGCAGTTATTCTCCTGCTGAGAGAGGCTATGGATCACTAGGAATAAATGGTCACACACAGACTTTCTACTCCTGCCGTTGAAGGCACAGAGCAGAAACCATGGAAATTGGCACCTCTGCCCACTGTGAGACTCTCAGGAAATTGCATTAAACCTCCCAAGATTCAAGAAGATGATCCCACAGGTGGGACTGCACCACAGTAGGGGACACACAGGACTGGGCATCACAGGCTTGCAGGGACATGAGCAGACAGGATGTGCAGAGCAGTGTAACCCTCGTGATGGAGCCACAGAGGACACAGAACAGCTCTGGGACCCCCAACACATGGGGTAAGCCAGCTCAAGGGTGGCTCCTTCCCCAAAGCAGAGGACAAGGAAAAATCCACTCACAGTGGTCACCTTTCCTTGTCTTCACTGATTCTCCATGACACTGGAAATGCTAAAGGAGAAATTTTCACCTTTTTTTGGTTCAAAATTTTGATCAACTGTTTCAGAAAGATGCTATTGCATTGCAAGGAAATAATAAAGTTCAGGCTCTTGGTTGCAATTATTTTTCTTTCTGATATGTTTCCTTTGTAGACCCGCCAGAAAGAGCTTTCTCTCTCTGTCCACACCACTGGAGTCCCTCGTGCAGCGAACTCAGAGAGTGTTGCATGAGGATGATGAGGAAACAGACACACAGATGGACACAGACAGATTTCTAGGGGTTCTTTTCCACACAAAGTGGGTGCTTCCACCAAAATAACAAAATGAATTTTCCATTAAATGTATTTGCATCCAGAAGCACCTGATGGTGCCCAATGGAGACCCCCCAAGGGATCTGCCTGCTCTAGAATCATAGAATCATAGAATGGTTAGAGTTGGAAGGGACCTTAAAGATCATCGAGTTCCAACCCTCCTGCCATGGGCAAGGACACCTCCCATTAGAGCAGGTAGCTCAAAGCCCCATCCAGCCTGGCTTTGAGCACTTCCAGGGATGGGGCATCCACAACCTCCCTGGGCAACCTGTTCCAGTGGCTCACCACCCTCATAGTAAAAAATTTCTTCCTGATATCTAATCTAAATCTCTTCTCTTCCAATTTAAAACCGTTGCCCCTTGTCCTGTCACTACACTTCCTGACAAAGAGTCCCTCTCCAGCTCTTCTGTAGGCTCCCTTCAGGTATTGATAGGCTGTTATAAGGTCTCCCCGGAGCCTCCTCTTCTCCAGGCTGAACAACCCCAGGTATCTCGGCCTGACCTCTGTAATTTGGGCTCTGCTGATGCCCTTGCCCAGAGGGATGTGCTTTGAGCCACATTAGTGTCTTGCCCTTTGCAAAACATGCACAATTGTACTAAGAAAAACCTCCAACGTGATTTTTGGAGGTCAGGATCCCTAACAACGCTGAAGCATGCCAAACAGCACTCCAGGAAGCTGCTGCTTTGCTTAAAATCTTTTAAATTCTCTTTCTCTTCAGAAGAAAAGAGCTCCAAGCTGCTCATGCTCCTGGGCAGGGTGCCGTGTGTTTGGAGGCTGTGGGGGCTGACGGGATGTTCTCGGCTAACGCAGAGAACATCACACCAGTGTGGCACAATGGTCTCCCACTGTGGGTTCAGGAGGTGCCTTCAGCTGCAGGCGGCTGGGGGTCTCTGTACGAGGGCTCCTGGGGGACTTTGTATGTCTGACACACGCAGAGAGGAGTGCAGTGATGGGGTGGCAGCTAAACCCCTGGGGCAGAGGGGAGAGATGCAGAAGAGATTGCAGAGAGAAGGTTACAGGCTGCTTGGGGTGATGACAGCCTGTCAGTGCACTCAGGGCCCTGACCCACCTCTGATGTGTCTCCTTCCAGCATGAACTGCTGAACAAGTGACAATAATAAGACAGTTGTAAAAGGCAACCCTCAAAAACAGCTTCCCAACCCCTTGTTCTTTGTCTTTCATCTCTGGCACTGACTAATGAATATGGAGGACATTAAGTTATGAAGAAACTGGAACAGTAACTTTGCTGTAGGTTTTTAAACTCCACTGGTCCACAAAGCTGGTGATATTTGTAACAAATGGTTTATTGTAAATTTTCAGAATATTTATCAGATACGCTGCTCACTCAAATCTGATCTGCATTTCCATAAGAGCAGTCACAAAAACAATAGCAAATAGTTTAAAGCAGGAATAGTTTTTGATGGGCTACTGCTGAATGGCCATTTTCCAACTGAAAATAGCAACATTCAAAAAATTTGTTCAGTTTTACTGAACCTGAAACCATAAATATTTTTACAGTTGGAATAGAATTATGTAAATAGAATCACAGTTCGGTAATGCTCCCTGTCTGAGTTCCTGTAAGCGCATGAGACTAGGAGGTCCATTGGGTAGTTTCTAGAGCATCAGTGAGGTTACTGAGATGAACAGACTCCCACTGGGCATTAAATCCCCTCTGAGAACCACTGGCTAGATGGGGCCTTGGAGACCTTGGTCACCTGCCCTCAATTCACCCTTGTGGGTGAGTAAGAGAAGAAAGTCATGCTCAGCTGGGATTTGAATGGCTGGGGCCAGTTCAATCCCTTTATTGAAGAAATGGGCTGGTTACAGTGAGGTGAGACCCTGAAGGTGGTGTCCAGCATTGTAGTTCATTCAGATGTAGCACATCCCAATTTCCCACAAATGACAGTTTCACAGCTCTGCGAATGCTCCTCTTCCTCATAAGCAAATATTGGCCAAATGTGTAACTGAGCTGCAAGAAACTCACCTAGAAAAGGAGCAGCTGGTCTCAAAATGCCTTCATATGAACAGGGTCAAAAGGAGGGAGCTCAGAGGAAACCCAGTGCCCTCCTTATGAGAGTGTGCAAACAACATGGAAGTGGGACACCGCGGTAAAATCAGGACTTTACATTCCGTTATATAAATAAGCCTGGCAGTTCAGCCAACCTTTAAAATTGCAGTGGTCAGCCTTAGGCCTGCATGGGAACTGAGGAGCAGGAGTCCTTGGACAAGAAGTGACCCCCACAAGAATGGACTTATCCCACTGGGAAATCCAGAAATCTCCACCAGCAGGAATGAGGCAAAGATGTCACTTGTCTCCATATTTCCTTATTCCTTTACCTCCCACAGCATCTGTACTAGCTTGTTCCCACCCCAAGCCACAGGGGCCAGTGATCACAGCCACCATGGCTGCCTTAGAAAAGCAGTGGCTGGAAGAAATGCCAGGGTAGGAGCGAAGCTGTGCATCTCCTCCAGACAAGACCCTGAGCAGACTCATCCTGCTCATCTTGCCTTTCTAGCTGCCCTAGTGCTTGAGGAGATGGAGCTGCCAGAGTAGTGAATGTAATTTTCAGCTAGAAATCATTCCACTGAGGAAAGACATGAACATTCAAAAACTCTCCAGAATCCTTATTAAATCTGGAAAGAGCTTTTTAGCCCCAGAATTCTTCCTTTCCTGGTCTTTCCTGATGCTGGTGCTGGGGGAGTGGCAGTGGGCTCCTGAGCTCCCCCTGATTCTCCTGGTCTGATGGCCACATTGCTGTATATGGGATCTTGTCTCCTTAAAGGACAGTCAAGACCTTTGCAAAGCAGCCTGGAAGGAGCAGCTCTTCCTGCTGGTGGGGGAACCACAGGCATTTCCCTGGTGATGCTGCATCCCCTAAAATAAGCATTTCCCTGGCTGGCACGCTTCTTCTCCACCAGGTTCTTAGGCAGCCCACAGCACCCTCCTCAGCTCAGGGCTTTCTATCTGCTCTTCATATATGTTTTTTCCTTCCTTCTTTTCCTCCCCTGGTCTTCTGCTTTGTGGTTCTTCCAGAACATCCTTGTCCTGTGCCTATGTCACATGGTGAGATCAAGGACCAGCCGGACCTTTTCAGTTGTGCAGCTTTAGTCCCTTTAGTCCCAAGGGTGTAATTCCCCATCATGGGTCAGAAACACATACCAAGAAGCTCAGGAAAGCCTAATCCCTGTAACTCTGCAGACCAACAGCCACAAGTGTCATCGCTTCCGGAGAGCGACCAGGACCACAGGTGTCCCCATTGTCCCTGGCCCTGCTGTCACAGGAGAGTCCTCTCCTCTCCATGGGTCTTGCTGCCTTGCAGTGATTGGTGGTTTCAGTGATCCTGTCATGATTGCTCTGAAAAAAATTTGGACTCCAAGAGCCTGTGAGTGCTGTCACATAGGTCTCTTTGTACTCTTCTCCCTCCCCCACTACTTGCCTTTTCTCACAACAAGAATTGAGCAAGATGGGACAGACAAGGAACAAGTAAACTATCGGGACCATATGGAAAAATGCTGCCTGGTGACAGGTCGAGCTGCCACAGAGCTGACCCCATGATTAACCAGAATACCACAAGTTTCTGTCTAGTCAACCCTAGGGCAATTAGCCAGGTATAAGCTTTTTCTCAACCTAAAGGGTTGTTATTATAATACGTGGGGCAGCTGTTGTGTCATGTTGTGCTGGAGTGGGTCCAGAGAAAGGCAACGGAGCTGGTGAGGGGTCTGGAGCACAAGTCTTGTGAGGAGCGGCTGAGGGAGCTGGGGGTGTTCAGCCTGGAGAAAAGGAGGCTGAGGGGAGACCTTCTTGCTCTCTCCAACTCCCCGAAAGGAGGGTGTAGCCAGGGGGGGTCGGTCTCTTCTCCCAAGGAACAGGTGATGGGACAAGAGGAAACGGCCTCAAGTTATGCTAGGGGAGGTTCAGATTGGAGATTAGGAACAATTTTTACACAGAAAGGGTTATTACGCCTTGGAATGAGCTGCCCAGGGACGTGGTTGAGGTACCATCCTTGGAGGCTTTCAAAACATGGCTTGACATAGTGCTTAGAGACATAGTTT
>VXAK01012444.1:0-33182 GCA_013399435.1 Arenaria interpres | reverse complement strand
GTTGTATGGTTTTCTTTTGGTTTTTTTTATCAGAGATAGGTTGATGGTTGGACTAGATGATCTTAAAGGTCCCTTCCAACCCAGACAATTCTATGATTCTATTAATTTTGGAATTGCTTCAGAAGTTCAGGTGTAATTACTTAGCAGTTGCAGTGATGGGAAATTATGGGGCATTGCCCTGGTTTTAACACATTAGGGGTTTTTTAACTACGTGTGCTGTGGAACAGTAGGGGTGGCAGAAGAGCCAAGCAGTGAGGGCTACAAGAATGAAAACACACAGGGACAGATGCAGTCACTGGAGACGCAGCAGCTGATGCACTGAGGAACAGAAGCAACAGCTCGTTTGTGATCAGGGTACCTGGGCTGTGCCGTCCTCCAGGAGCAGACCTGGCGTGCACAGACACTGCCAATACTTGGTGTGGGAACTGGGCTTTGCGGGTCAGCTCTGCCTGTAATGTGCAGGTATTTCCCCCTTCCCAAAAGGAATAGCTCTCAAAAGCCATGCACTGAATCAGTAGATCCTTCTGCAGATATCCCTGCATGCCCCAGTGCTGCCCTGTGTGAACCCCAGCATAAATCAATGCCTTACAGATGGACAAGGATGAAATTTCCACCCCCCCAGCGGTTCCTGCCACAAAGGTCACCCAGGGATGCTACAGGGGTGACAGGCGCCAGTGCACCACTGGAAGGACCTTACGGCCACTGTTTGGCACCCAGAATATGTTCTGCATCCCAAAATACAGAAGGAGAAAATGAATGGTAGCACACGATTCACACGATATCTTTGCCAGCACTTCACGCCCCCAGTTCCCAGATCAGCCAATACTTCATCATTCAGTTTTGAAAAGTGAGCAAATACCTGGAGGAGAAAACAAGAGGGACAATTCCCTTTTTCCAGGAACAGTGACTGAAAAATGAAGACATGCAATTTGGCGTGGAATGGAGAGGCCTGAATCACAAGTTTAAAGCCTCAGCGTAGGCTTTAAAATAACCTCACTAGCTCCTTTCAAGACGAGTTCAGCTGCACAAGCAGAAAAAGTCAAGGGCCAGGCTTGTTTCCAGGCAGGAGACCCACAAGGCTGGGAGGACCCTGCCTGCAGCCCAGCATGCCCATGGTACGAAGCTCACAAGCAAAAACATGACACCAGCCTGCCAGCCCTCTCCTCTCAGCTTTGTCCTTTTGTTTGCTGATACAATGAGCCGATTTTACCTTTCTGGGAAATCCTTTGAGGATGTGCAGTGGGAGTCTGGCAAACAACAGCAACCAAGCATGACCAGTGAGCGCTGACAGGCAGACACATCAAAGGATGAAGGCTGGAACAGGCACCCTGAGGGTGATGCAGGGTCTCAGGTCCCCAGGAGCCCTGTGGGGAACCGGCCCTCAACATCCCACGGCGCTCTGTGAAACTGGAGGCAAAAGAAAGGGGCCCGGGGAGACAAGGCACTGGGAGAAATGTGGACAAAGGAGATCAAGGCAGGGTGGAGGAGGAGGGCGGTGGAAGAAGGACCCCGAGGCAGTGCAAACACAAGAGCTGGGTGTGAGGACAGCTGAACTGAACCTGTTTGCATCATAGTTTAGTGAGCAGGACAAAACTGACGGTGTCTGAAAGCTTTGGAACAAACCCTCATTATACCAGTACCTGCAAAACTGTGGGGTGGGTGCTGGGCAGAAAATGGTTAAATTGAGCCACTCCAAAGGGCGAGAGGTGATTCGTGACCCTCTGCTCCCCAGTCCAGAGTCCCAAATGCTCCCTCAGCCCTTAACACTCCTTTCAGCTGTAGTCACAGCCAGCGCACGTGGCCAGGGCAGGACTGCGGCTGCTGGAGAAGGGTTTGGGTGATGGTTGCTCATCCCGGCTCTGCCGTCCCCAGACCTCCCCACCTCCTCTGCTCTTGGAGAACTCCTTTCTCTTCACACTGTTAAAAGCACAGCATGAACTGTCGGTGCCTGGGATGTATCTGGGTGACACACATTTCAGCGTGAATCAAAACAGATGTGTCAGAGAGCCCTGGAAACAGAGTCCCTCAAAGAATGTGTTTTCTCTGTTTCCTTTACCCTGAAAAAAAATATTATTTGAAATTGTGGAAAATGATGGTAGCTGTGAAGAGAGCAGCACAGTCCTAGGGCAGAGCCCGTAGAGACTCTGACCCAGTTGATCCCTATGAGCTCCTGGATTTTCACACATTTTCCTGCATCTTTAGCCTCTGACACAGATGTGAAACTCCGCAAAGCATCACTGTTTAATTGGGTTCCTTGGATCGGCCGCTCTCTACCTGTCTTAGTCTCTTAGTCCACCCACGGTCTCAGTTTGGGATTCACATTCCTCGGGAAGGATTTTTCCGTCACCACCCACTGATGCACTGGAAATGACCCTTAACTGCAGACAACACCAATTACACTACTGGGAAGATTTAGTCATATTGGTTACAATTCATGTCCCCATTGGGTGCAGAGGTAATTAAATCTTACTATCATTATTGTGTAATAAAGGGCAACAGAAATTTATTTAATATGTGCTGGGTGAGAGGTGCTTCATTATAAAACTCAGTTATATATCCTTAGGGAACCCAGCTCAGAGAGCAGGGAAACAGCAAGTGGAAAAGCAAAACTCTCTGGGAGGCAGGAGCACATTTCTGGTGCTAACGTTGCTTTGGAGCCCACCGGGGTGCAGCCAGAACCCTGAAGGGATGGATGTGGCATTTCGGGGAGACAGGACAAGGAGGGGATATCATCACTGCAGACACCCCAACGCAGCTCTCCTACCTGTGGCAAGGACCTCCAGGCTCGTGCTCAGGTCCCCAGAGCCAGAGCTGTCATGACAAGCAGTTCCTTCAGAGACACATGCTTGGAAAAAGGCTTCATCCCCTAGAATACATATCCTGGGTATATTTTAGTTACATCTGACATGAATTATGGCCCGGATGTTGATTCATGCAAAAGTTGCGCAGGAGACACATCCGGTGCAACATGACTTGGCGATGCAGAAAGAAATCTGTGCAAGTGTTTTTTCACTAAAAGCAAACATTTGCAAACAGACCTTTAAATTTAAGGTTTAGTTTCCCATTCTTGCAATGACTGTGGATGAATGTAGGTGCTCACCAGCTCCTCTAACCCTGCTGTCAGTGGGAAGTATAAAGGCCATAGGAAATTGGAAAGTCCACAGCCAAATTTTTCAGGCTTCTTACGGGCAGTGTTTTTCAGGACCTTGCTTACTGCTGGGAAACCATGTGGGAGAAAAGACTTCTGACCATTTGCAGTCACGTATCTGTCCCATCTCTGCTGGGACTATTTCAGGAGGACTATAATGATAACCTGGAGGAACAAGTGTAGGGACTAGTTGGGATGATGCAGCTGATGTCATGACTCTAGCAGGTAGCAGCAGATGTTAGCACTTTATAAGGCCCGTGAGTCATGGTCAGCCACCGGATGAAGCTCTGAGCCATTGTGTGATTCACGGACTGACTAGCAAGTTGGATGAGCAAGATGAAGGAGCCTGATATGGTGCTCCAGAAAAACTGCCTTTTACATATAAGCTGCACTGTGGTGCCTGCTGCAAATGGGTGAGGATGGTGAGCCATACGCACTTACACATTTCCCAGGGCTTGAATCATCTTTTTAATTCAAAACTTCCTTGCTTCTGATAACACAAAGCATATTTCTGGAGTTGCCTTGAGCTATTCTCTTACTATGGAACTGGTGTAGTACATCCTCTGCAAAAATACTTCAATTGCATCTTTTATTGATTCATTGATGGTAGAGACAGAAGGAACCAATAACCTGGCCTGACCTCCTGTGTAGCACAAAGCAGATAATCACACCAGGACACCCTGCCTCAAGCCCAAAGGCTTGCCTCTGACTCAAATACATCCCTTAGGAGGGTGTCCAGTCACCTGCTCTGAGGGATTTTTCTGGACATGAGTGTCCAGAAAACACTTCCATGTGTGCCACGTGCTTCCAGCAGCACATCGCTTCTTGCAAAAAGGGCTGTGGCAGCAGTCACCTACAGCCAGTGTTGCCAGCCTGGCTTAACATCAGACCATGGCTGCCAGAGGTCTTCTGGAGGCTTCCACAAGTCTTCCCATTTTCCCTCTCTGGCCATGGCATGGGAGGTCACCCACCAAGGGTGTGTCTCTGTCCTATGTGGGGAATCAAGACAAGTCCCTGTTGGGGAGCTGGGATGGGGGATCAGCACTGTTGGTCTCCCAGTGAAGCTGTTTGGGATTGTGTACACATTTCCCTGGGCTGTGAGCCCATGGACACTCTGACGCCATGCAGATCAGTGCTGTGTCTTCTTCTGTGCAGAATTATAAATATGGACTTGGGGAAAGAGACTCGCTCCCAGGGAGCACACAGCCAGAAGGGATAGGTTGACATAGAGAACTGGAGGGTTTTATGAGGTCCTCAGTCCCTCAGTGGCAAAATCAGACCTCTTGCTTTCAGGCTAGTGCCCTCATCATCAGGAGCTCCATCTGTTACCAGATGTTTCCTTCCAAGCGGATAATACAGCCCAGAAAACCACCACTTGTTCAAAGGTCATTCCCGTCTGGAGAAAAGTTGCTCTCCCACACCAGCAGTTCATCTCTCATCAGTGAGGATGTTCTTGTTTAGCCTTGATCAATCTCCTTGATGCAAATATAGTTTTGGACTCATGTTTACAGAAGGGTGTGAACCCCAGCACAAGTTAAGAACCCTGCGTTTTTACCAGTTGCCAGCAAAGTCAAAACCAATACACAAAATGGGGCTATTGGCATTTTGTCAGTGCCTGAGCTGCTTGAGAGCCCCATGGAGCCGCTCCCCAGGAGCAAAGAGGTGCAGAAGAAGGTGGCAGCTGGGCTGGAGCCTGCTGAAAGCCAATGGAGATTCATTTGGCAAAGCACAGACCTGGATCAGGAGGCTGGGTTGCTTTCCAGGGACACTTTTTTCCTCTGGGGCCTTTTTTACAGGCCACAATCCTTACTTAAAGAAAAAGCCTGTGCAGAATATTTCACAGATAATAATCTAGATCCTGACAGAGGAAGAAGAAAAGCAGTATTGATTTCTGCTCCTGAAATACCAGGCACAGGTTTTTTGGTCCTCCAAGCTCTGCATCTCCCATGAGCCGGAGGCTTTCACCTCATTACCTACAAAATCAGCCCAGTTACAGAATTTACCACCTGGGTACCAGGTCACTGGTACAGGTCTCCAGGGCACAGCCTGGAGAGCCCAGATGAGCTGTGGTCAGGAAGCCAAAGACTATGAGCTCTGACGTAGGTTTCTTGCCACACAGCTGCTTTTCCACTGCATGGCACCATGTATTTAGCAGTTGAGTTCACAGTACGCTCACGCACTTCACGTGCTCTAAACATACTCTGTCACTTGCACAGCTATTCTCGCAATAGGGAATATGTGTGACAGAGCAGTACAAATCTCTCAGCGTTACTATTTCCTACTCCTAATCAATCCAGCCAATTAGTCTTCCCGGTGTCAGTGTCCTCGTTGCTCAGTTTCACAGGCAAATCTGTGCATTCAGCTGTCTTACTGCCCCTCTCCATGTCAGGTCTCGCACCAGTCGACATGCTTACTGCTTATCCAGAGCAGGGACACATCTGTGGCAAGTGTGATCTCACTGTCCTGTGGTGGCCTGAGTCCAGGAATACGCAACCATGGGCCTCCCTCCACACGTGTCTGTGGTCCCACCGAAGTCCACATTAAAAGCAACCTTTCTCAGTTCCATCAAAATGAGACTTTTGAGGCAGACACCGGGATCCCAGCAGCCAGTGGTGCCACTGACATCCCAAAAGCTGTGCGTGATAGGGTGTCTGCAGGAGCAGATGCTCCAGACACCCGGCTGGTGCCTGATGAGAGGATTGCCAGCCCACAGCCAGCACGCTAACGAGCTGAGCGCTCGGACATGCTCTGAATCCCCATTGCCAATTATTCCAGTGAGAGCCGATGCAGCTCGATTTGATTAGCAGTAACTACAGTGTTCTGTGAAGTTAGCGCAGCCTCTGCTCTAATTGCTCATGTAGGCATGAGATAGCTGTTTTCCTCATGACCTCCTCTCAAAGCATCCCAACCACGAGCTCCCACCTATATGAACGTATTCTCTGGTGTATTCCTCTGCTCTCTGCGCAACCTGCCAGTCACTGCTGCTGCCTAATGACTCCCAGCGTGACTGAGCACTCTCCCATGTGACGCTGCAGATCTGCTCCTCAGAAAAGCTGATGGCAGCCTGCCCTTAGAGGAGCAGGGCCAGGCATGCTACAGCCCTCCTCAAACTCTCCTCTTCGGCACTGTGCCCCAGCTTGCTCCTATCACTTTCAAGAGAACGATTGTCTTGTGACCTGTGCCAGAGGACGCTTTCTGAGTCATCAGGATCCCATTCCTAAATGGATACTAATTGTGAGAGCAGAAAAAGGCATTGTCCAGACCACAGGAGTTTAAAAAGCTCTCCTTTGGGGTAAGGGCAGCAGAAGAAGCTTCTCCAGTCTCTCCCAGTACGGTTGCATTTTTGCCATCAGGTTGTCCTCACTCACTGTGTCCTGCCAGTCCCCGACCCGGCTCATTCACCTCCCTGGAAGTTGGCAGAACCAGCAGGGCCAAAGGTATTGCTGGGTGGAAAAGGGCTGCCAAGGAGCTTGTCCTTGCAGCCATATTTGAGAGGGCAGGATCTGGAGTTGAACCAGGTACAGCTGCGAGAGCAGAACACTTTTCTAACCAGGATGCCCTAGGCTGTGAGTCCCTGGCAGGTTTCTGTGCAGAGCCAAGAGCAGGAAATCCTGAGGGTTCTCCCTGAGCATCTCGTGCCAAGGAGATGCTTTGATATGGAGGAAAACTAGGCATGGGCATCCTCCTAGTCCTTGGTTGATGCTCTAAAAGTATAGCTAAGGTTTATCCTGGGGACAGCCAGCTCATGTCAGCAAGGCTCCAAGGCTTCTGCAAGCGTCTCCAACCAATTAACCTTGATTAACCTCCTAAATGAGGATGGAGATTGCCAGGCCAATGCACCATCTGAACTGCTCTCTTCTCTCACTGGTGGGATGTCAGTTAAAGTCATTTCTGTGCTGGACAGTCAGGTACCTCTGCAGGTGTTGACTGAGAGCACCTCAGCTGAGCTGAGAGCCCTCACTGGGAGCTTTGTCTACCCTAACCAGCCTCCTCAGAAATACAGGAGCAGTCCAGGAATGGCAGCCACACCGACTTCATGGACAAGTTTGCTTTTGCTCAGCAGCTGGCTCTCAGTGCTCCGGCATAGACAGTCTTTGAGATAGGTCCTGCCAGGAGAGGTGTAACAGAGACTAGTGCTGCAATGCCTGGGCTGGGAAAGGAGAGAGAGGTGGCAAGAGAGGGGTGGCCAGGGGAGGAGCATCAGATTCTGTGGCAAAACAGCTCCTGCATGAGCCATGCAGGGATCCAGATGTCACTCTCTTGGCTTCATTCTCCAAAGTGGGTCTCTGCAACTTCCCTCCTGGAGCAAAGGAAGCACCGAGTGCTGCTGCTGGAGGCCTTCAGCAGTGGCAGGATCATCTTGGTTATTCTGAAGACTTCTGCAAGTGGATGAGGCAGAAGGAGCCTTCCTGGAGGCTGCAGATGGCAGCTCCCCTGTACAGCCACAGCACTGCAGTCCCAGCTACTTGTTTTCTCTTCTCTTTCTTTTCCTGTCTCCCTTCCATGACACATTTCATTATCACAAACAGCAGCACCTCCTTTGGGGTGACGCAGAGAAGGTGCTGTGTGGCTACCAGTGTCTTCTCACTTGCATGGCCCAAGGGGTGCAGGAGGGCATGGGGTGAGGGCTAGCAGTGTGATATGGGAGATGAAAAAACTAGAGCAAGTTCCCCTGACAGGTATTGGAAACTAGACTGAGACAAATGTTAAGCACCCCTCTCCATGAAAGCTTTTACTGAAAAGCAAGTTTTTTTACAATTCAAAGCGAACTATAGAGTTATCTTTGCTATCATCAAGCAATTGCAGCTGAACCAGAGCAGGTTGGGGAACATCGTGGGACAAGGGTAGGTGGCTCATCCTCTTTTTAGGGCAGCCCAGAGCCCTGGCATGCTGCATTGTTGTACCTCTGCCAGTCAGATGCCTACGTGGGACTACGAGGCCACCAGAAATCAGTTTGGATGGGTCCAGGAGAGCATTGCCCATCTGCTCTCCTCCTGCTTAGCAGCATTAGTCCTTCAGAGCCTTTTCTGGTGAGTCTAACCTGTCCTCAGAGGTCCCCTAGCACAGAGGATCCAGAGCCCATGCTCCTTTGTCTTCATTGTGTGCATGTTCTGCTCCATCTGCAAGGGCGTGGAAACTTCCTCTAAGACTGAGCCCATGCCATGGACCCCACCTGTTCTTTCCATCACCACATGCTCTGTTAAGGACTGTCTGTGAGCAGAGCCTGGTGAAGACAGTGGCCTGCAGGGTGGGCTGTGGCTGCAGGTGGCAGGGTATGGCCAAAAAGCCTTGTCTTTCTGCAAAGGTTTCCATTTTCCAGGAAAGAACAGGGAAAATTTTGCCAAGAACCACTGTGTTAATTTTAGGAATTGCTCAGTTGCTCAGTTGAAGTTCATGCACTTCATTCGTTCCCCAAAACGCCCATCCTGCCCTTCAGGGTGAGGGAACCTCGGCCCAAGGCACCACTCAGAGCACTCTGCCTCCCGATGTAGAGAAGAAGCTGATCATGCTCCTCCCCAGGACACGGACATCTCCGGCAACACTGAACAAATGTCCTTCCACGAAGAAGTTCAGGCAAATAATTTCACCAGCTCTCACTTCATTTTCACAGGTGTCCTCTGCTCCCAGTTGCAACCAGAGGAGAAGAATTAATTGCCTGGTTAAGCCAAAGAGCTCTGGCTTCCAGCCTTCTCTGAAAAGAGCTTAGGGAGAGCTGATCTGCACATCGAGATGAGTTTGTCCTTGGAACCGGCTGCCCCCTGAGCAGCGCACGGCGCTTTCCCACACTCAGACCCAGCTCCTGCACTTGGTGGTCTCTCTGTGCTACAATTTCGTGAGGTCGGGAGTCCTTCCAAAGTTGTTGCTCGCTCAAGAATCCATCCCAGGGAAGGCAGCCATATCCCAGAAAGGCTCTGGCTTCCTCATCCCCTCACGTCACCTCTTTTGGGGACCCTAACTTGTGAAATCACTGCGCCTGTCTCCGGATGTGGCATTCGCACGCACAGTGCACCCAGCACTGGTGAAGTGAGCTCTGCATTTTGTCTCAGGCTCTTGCGGTGTATTCTCACTGGATATGGCTGCTCATCAAAGATTCAAACTTGGTGGAAACAACATGCCTGAAAAACCTACAAACTCAGGCTATAAGCCAGCAAAAAATTCTTTCTGTCTGTCCAGCCTCTGAGCTGCCAACAGAAACCCTGCAAATCACTCCTGCAGATGTTTTTCCAGCTGCCACAGCCCTCAGAGATATTTCCTTATTAAAGTAGCAATAAAAAGGAATGCCAGAGACCTAATGCTGGAGGGAGACCAGAGCAGATGTGATTGGTGTGTGGAAGAGGAGAAGGACAGGAAGATGTGTCTGGCTTTGAGGTTTGAGCAGCAGAACAGCTGAAAAAGGCCACTGTACTGCTGAAAGACCATCCAGTCCCGGGTGAAGCCAAATGTTATGTTACGTTGATCACATCTGCAACCTTCATGTTCGCTTTGCAGCAACTCTCCAGGTCTCACCAGTGTCAGGTTAATGGCAAGAAAAGGGTTACATCAAACCTCTTAAATGACATCTTCAGTGGCAGAAGAGGCAAGGTGTGTGGTAGAGCAGGAGTTGTGCCATGCAGGTGGGGCATCTGCTGTTTCCCAGGTCAGCGTTAACATGAGCAAACAACAAGCAGCAGATTTCACAGCCAACTTGGGCTTGGACATGACATTACCATGATGGAAGGCAACTAGAGGAAGTATGAGAAGTGCAAATGGCAGGCTGAATGGCCCCATGGAAATTAAAATGAACAGTTTGTGTAGCACCTTCATTGGCCTTCACCAGATTTTCCCCACTCATTGTGCCCCAGAGCAGGTCCGGGGAGTCAGGGTCCAGGACTGCAGAAAACAGGCTGAGGACAGGCTGTGTTTGTTGAAGGGATGCAGCTCTTCCAAGCCTCTGCCAGCACTGTTTGTGAACAGAGTAGATTCTTCCTCAGCACCATGCCTGAACCATGGATTTAACTTCTCAAAAACTGCAGCTGAAACATGACTGAAACACTCTCAGTAACTTGCACCTACAACAGGACACCACATTAACCAGGGCTCTGAACAGCATCTGCTGTGGCCATCTTATCTAGTGAGGTCTCTGAAAAGACTAGAAGTCTTTCAAGCTAAAAATATAAATATATATTGCCTGTTTTCATCAGGATAAACAAAGAATAGTTAACTTATTCAAAAGAATAACCTCAAAGCAATTAGGAAAGGCAAAGGAGAGCTGAAAAGGGCTTATCAAGCTGTCTCTTGGTGGTTGTAGGCAGGTTTTTTTTGTGTGAGCTGCAGTAAAATCAGACCCTTTTTTCGCTCACCTGCTGCAACCTGGGAAACCTTCTCCAGTGGGAGCAGCCTCCACAGCTCCCAGGGAAGGACATCCCCACCCCTTCCACTTACACGGGCGCAGCAGAGCTGTCAACAAAGCTGAGCATCCGTAAGCACTGCCTGTTGCAGCACGTCTCCCTGCCTGCCTGGCAGGGCTCCTGAGAAGCCTGCGAGGGCAGCGCGGGGTCTCCATGCAGTTTCACCCGTCGCCTTTTCCAAGCCCCAGGCTTGGGTGATCTCGGCCATTCCCCAGGCAGGAGATGCTGCCCTCTCTGCAGGACGGGCAGCACCATGAGGATTCAGGCAGGCACAGCCCATGAATGATGCCCAGGAGGGATGCAGCCGCGGCCGGGGATGTGGCAGCGCTCTCCCGGGAATGGTCCTTCTGGCCTGGGGGGCTGCTGCCTGATCCGCCCTTTATCACAAACAAGCTGGCCCCAATTTCCACAGCGTGGCAGATAATTGACTTGTGACAACTGAGTTCAACACAAATTAGCCTGGTTTAGAAAGACAGCTTCATTTGCACTTCCAGCCAGAAAAAGCCAGTTAATCCAAGCAAAGGAGAAGAAATCATTAACTCCCCCCTTGCTAAAAGACTATTGAGTCTTCTGCCTCTGCCCAGAGCAAATCTGACTGGTTTAAACCCACAGGTGCCTCTAGCCCTTAGATCATACCATCTTCTGCCTTGTCAGGAGCAGCAACTGGCAGTGAGTGGGGCTGGGACCTAGTGTGGCCACTCTTCATCAGTGCACCAGGGCCATCAGCATGTGCCTCTGCACCATGTCATGTTTGCAGGTCTCAGGCTCTGCATTCCCAGGTTGGCTTCCCACAGTTGAATACCTGATGTATTATCGCTGTGTTCATTCATACGCTGCCACTGCTTTTAGCTGTGTTGGAATATAGTGGAGTTTTCTTAACATTTGGTATTTCTGCTTGTTTCTCTAACTGAAAGCAAATCCATGGTCAAGGGGAGGCACTGAAATGCCCATAGAATCATGGAATGGTTTGTGTTGGAAAGCCCACCCAGTTCCATCCCCTGCCCTGGGCAGGGACACCTCCCACCACACCAGGTTGCTCCAAGCCCCCTCCAACCTGCCCTTGAACCCCTCCAGGGATGGGGCAGCCACAGCTTCTCTGGGCAACCTGCGCCAGGCTCTCACCACCCTCACAGCAAAGAAGTTCTTCCCCACATCTCACCTAAATCTCCCCTCTTTCACTGTAAAACCATTCCCTCTCGTCCTATGGCTCCCCTCCCTGATCAAGAGTCCCACCCCCCAGCTTTCCTGGAGCCCCTTTAGGGACTGGAAGGGGCTCTAAGGTCTCCCCGGAGCCTTCTCTTCTCCAAGCTGAACCCCCGCAACTCTCTCAGCCTGTCCTCACAGCAGATGGGCTCCAGCCCTCACAGCACCTCCGTGGCCTCCTCTGGACCTGCTACAACAGCTCCATATCCTTCTTACATTGGGGGCAAGAGAGAAGATCTCTCTTGCATTTGGCTAAAAGGACAATAGACAGTGAATTCTCCAAGGTCTCAAGTCAAATCCTGGCAGAAGAACCCTCTAACCTGGTTTTCAGAAACAGAAAGCAGACACTTAGAGACAAGTAATGTGGCTCTTTCCTCTTCTGCCAAGACTTATTTTCACTGCAGAACTGGGGTTTTTTTTTTGCCTCAATGAGCATCTCTAAGGAAGTGTGAATATTTACTGGAAGCATGTATTGCGGGAGGTGGGGGAAGATGTTGATAAACCCCTAACTTTATATTTTTTGCTTTTCATGTTTTCAGTAAAAAGACATAACTTGCCACTGCATGTCTCTCGTCTGCTTTCAGAGTGTGCCAAAGTGGTTTTGTTGCATGTGAGAGGAGGCCTATTAGCATCCTACTAGGGATATGTGCAGTGGTGTGGCCTTTCTATCTGATTGTGGCAACTATGGCATCTGATATCCTAAATGAAAAGAGGCATTTGAGTAATTCATGTGCTATTTTACTCATCTAGTTCAAAGTTTTACACCAACACCATTAAGACTAATGGTATTAACCACTAATAGAGTGGAATAGAGCTCACCTAGTCTGGGGACTTAAGCCACCATTCATATCTCCATTTGGCCAGGCCCCTCCATGGTCCACATGTACCAGAAGTACTCTACCTGCTGAGAAAAGGTAGATCTTTTCTGAGTCCTCACTCCACAGCTGTGATTATAAACTTCTCCCAAAAATTCATGGACGCAGGCTGCCAGGCAAGGCTAAGCTAAGCTGTCTCTGGCCAGTGGAGACCAGTACCTCTCATCAGTTGGGTGGTTATTCACCCAACACATAGCACTTCACATGCAAAGTCTCCCTTTTGATCACTACTGCGTTAAGTGTTGTTTTACCCCTGAACGAAATTGCCCAGAAGCATCACAGTGAGGGAGGTGCTGCTGGGCCAGAAAGGGCAGATGAAGCTCTAGGTATTCATGCGATGAACATGTGCAATAGGTATCCACCGTCTGTACAGACCACGTCCTGGTTCTCAGGATCACAGGGACTTCTGAACCCTGCTTTTTCCAGTGCTAGAGGTTTTATTCCCAGTCTCCAGACACAGAGAAGCCCCATAGTGCCATGGCAAGAGGCCACGACTGGTACTTGTAAGAAGGTGTCCAGTGCAGTTGGTGAGGCTGCACATGGGTGGGAGTGATACCCCATGGCCCTGCAGCGATGAGAAGAGTTTGCATTGGAATTTAACAGGCCCAGCCCTTTCCACAGGTCTGACACACAGTGCCATCCTCCAAGCTGAGCCCCTCAGAGCTTTGCTGGAGCACAAGCCTGGTCCACATTCACTATCCAGCCTGTGAGTCTTCGCCTTGCAAGGGAAATTTCTGCAAGGCATCAGACTGCAAACCTGTGGTTCTCTTCCCTTGCTCTGGAGATGGAAACTCAGCCCAGAAAATCCTGAGGAAAACAAACCATGCAAATTTGATGCCATCAGTGTCCTGGCAGGTTCACACGCTTTTAGTCCTGGTCCGGTACCACCCTGGTCTGGTACTGGCTTTATTTTAACTGCTTCCCAAGTAGTAGCAAAAAGCCTCATATTCAGTCACTTCCCTGGGCAGAACAGTGATAAAAGAACATCTTGCTCTCTTGTCATTTGATTTTGCAACTGGATGTTTGGGATCTAATACATGCCAAAAATGAAAATATCCCCAGCATTATAAGGGCTCAAAGAGCTTTGCATTAATGCTGTATGCAGATGATGCGTTAATATATTTATCTGATCCAGCTCAATCTCTCCCTAATCTATTAGTGTTAATATCCGAGTTGGGGGATAGAGCCAGATAGAAAACAAGCTGTGCAAAGCCTGACTTCGTCATCTCCAGACACTCTTGATGGAGTGTTTTGCAATGGTAGAGCTAAATCGTTGTCTCTGAGTGCACAGCACATTGAATCTGTCCCAAAACAAATATCATAAGGAACAAAGGACTCCCAGCCAGACCTTCCACAGTGGAAAACTCTATGAGCTTTGGGTATGGTCATTGTTAAATACTTTTTTAGCTGCAAAGTCTCACTGGCACTTAAGAACATCTCTGTGTGGGACCAAGCCTATCCTGCCTGTTCAGGCACGAGTTTCCCCTTTTGCATCTCCCTGCATCTATGATAAGTGGGCGGAATAAAGCCCTTCCCTGTCCACTGAGGCAGGACCCCCAAGTCCCCTTGCCAGGCTGCCTTCGCCTGCCACAGCCACCGATCTTCAGGAAGAGGCAGCAGCGTCTCCCCTGGCAATAGGTGTCCCTGAGGCTTTTTGGAAGTCATTTTGCAGCCCATTTGCATGAAATACACAGTCCCAGGCTGTGATTTAAAAGTCTGAGGCCCTGTCACAGGGAAGAGTAGCATCCATTTTCCTGGAAAAGGCACTGCTTTAACAGTGGGGGTGAAGCAAGACTGAAGGATAGAAGACAATATTTCTGCAGTAAAAATAATTAGGACATGTTGCTATATTATTTGAACCAAATTTCTGTGAGTCTCCTCAAACATCCCAATGAGTTTATCCTGAATGATGAAATATATATTTCTTTGGCTCATGAATCAAAGAAAGATCGATTGATCTGGTTCTGCAGTGTGTCCTTCACCTGAAATCAAAAGTCAAACATTTCTCTGCCTTGTGAATGAGATAAGCCCTGGATGAATAATGCCTCTGCCTCTATTGTAAGCCCTAGCAGTTCCAAAATACATAATACAAACATGTGTAACTGTGGTCATTACATTTACAGGAATTAGAAAGGTTTGTTTTAATTGATTTTGGGTTGCGTTTTTTTCCAAATTGTGTTTGGACTCTTGAAATGACATAAAATGCATGGCCTAAAGGAGAAAACAATTTTGAAAGGTGCAGGAATAAAATCCCAACCTGTCTTTAGACAACGCTGAAAAAGAGAACCTGCAATTAATGACCAGGAGAAATACAGAGCATGCAGTCAATGGAAAGAACGAGCTATCCAAACCCTCTGACTAAGCAGCATAAGAAGTATTTTACTAGATGCTGCTGCCACATGTTAGGGACACCGAAGCAGCTTTAAATAGTGCTCGTAGTGCTGGTGTGCAGCACAGACACCTGGGCAAACACCCAGAAACACCCCAAGGACTCATGGCAATTTGGGACCCTGCCAGGTATGGAAAACCCCTTGGTTTCTAGAGGCATTCAGGGCCAAGAACACATTGTTGTCTTTCCAGTGAAGAGCAAAGCCCAAAAATTTCATGTCAGCTGCCTCTGGTAGGATGCTCCCCCATCCCAAGGTGACAACACAAACACAGCTGTAGGTTGTGCTTGTTGTCCTTTTAATCTTTGAAAGGTTTTTTTGTACCTGGGCACTTCCTGGTAAAGTCTGATGTGGATTTCAGTTGGTCATCCTAGTTTTGTATCTATTTCTTTTATATCAGCCCAAGAAAACTTCCCCACAAATGACCTTGATCAATTTTTCTTGATATATTTAATAAATCATTTTCAATTCAACTGTTTCAACAGCAGGATCCGTGCTCCCAAATGTGTCATCATAAATGCATGCTTACTCCTTGGAGATCTACTGCAAAGGTGAAAATATATCAGATATTAAAGAACTGAGAAATGGCAATTAAATGGGAAGATGAGCAGAAAGCTCACAGATTTGCACTGTTTTCTGGTTTGCCCTTAAAACTGAATCTCTGTGTTCAGACAGACAGAATTGGATGCATCTAGATATGATCAATGCACTGGTGGTGTCCTTCTTGATGAAGGAGTGAATTTGCAGATTTTGTGGTTTTTTCAAGTGTCCTGACTTTACATATAGTGTCCCATGGAAAATTTGGCCCGAAAAGATGCTCAGCTTAGATTACTCAATAATGCATCTATGGCGCAGTAAAACGGGGCTTCCTTAGCAAGTTTAGCTACAATGTTGGCTCTATTATTTATCCAGCTGACTATCCAGTTAATTGCATTTTGAATTCCTATCTGCTGCAACAAAGGGGAAAAGTTTCTCCCGTCGCAGCTGAACAAACACCACTCCAGAGATCAGCAAAGGATCCCAGAGCTGCTCTTCAGGGAAAATGTAGCACGTACAGGAAGGGATTGCTTTGGTTTCTGTTGCTAGTGACAGGAGAGTGATCAGGATTTCTACAACAGACCTTGGCTCAGGCTCTAATTAGCAACTCAAACATGTGTTTTCAGTTCTTTTAACTGTGTGAGAAAACTCAAAAGCTTCAGCTATTGCTCACTGTGGAGTTGAGTCTTAATGCGACATCAAGAGGCAGGCAAGATAAGAGTCTACAACTCTACTTCATCCTTTAAAGAGATGTACAGGTGCATTTTCCTCTTATTCTCTCTGTTCTCTCTCCCAGAGGCTTCGCCGCCTTGAGAAATACCCTTGGTCTGTCCTGTGGTGCTGGAAAGCAAGCAGAGCCACAGCCAGACCACGGCCGAGGGTGCCCTCCAGCTTTGTGAGACGTGAGAGGAGCCACCAGAGTCCTTACATCCCAGGGACTCTCCTCTCCTACCCTGAAGGAGCCGTCCTCTGCTCTCCCCGCTGCTGGCCAGAGGAGAGGGCAAGAGCTCAAACACTGCCCTGCCAGCGCTGCACCCTCCCAATACTGACAGACAGCTGGGGTTTCCTCTTGTCTTTAAAAACTGTGGGAATTTTCACACACGTACGTGGCGGCGGACACGTACACACACAGACACACATGGGTGCACTTGCTCATCCACGCACACATGCACAAACCCACATTCAATAAAAGATTGCAAAGCAGATCAGTGGTTAAAAAGGAGATTGCCTGCACAATCACTGTTAAGGACTCTTGTGAATGCTTCTCAGGAGGTTGAGTTTAATCATATGATTATTCATTGCTTTTTACACAAAACACCTTTCTTACTCAGTAAGCAGGATGGACTTGTCTGGGAATCAGTCTGGGCTGTGTCACAAAGGCAACTGCAAATTCTTGTGGCTGTGATGCTGAGCACAGGTTTGGAGAAAACTCATCTGTCCCTGTTCCTCCCACAGGATCACATCTGCTTCTTCGCAAGTGACTTAAAGTATGATGCTCTCAAGTGGTCTCAAATCATATCCCCTTTATTTTCTGGGTGACCATCTTCATACCCTGATTTGCAGAACAGCCAAGTACTCACATCTGCACCACTGTCAAAGAGACTTGCAGCCTGGAGTAAAATGTTGTGAAAGAGCTACTTATGAAGAAATAGATCCTTCATGTTTCTTATCGAAAAACAAGGGGAGCTTGTGACCTGGGTGCCTGGAGAGTGCCACTGCAAGGTAGCTCTGATAAATACAGCAAAGACAGATTCGAGGCAACCTAACAAGGTAAAGTATTGCAGAGCTGCTTCTTTAGCACCATCCAAGCAACACACTTACCAAAGTAGAACCTTGTGGGACAAATGGTCTGTGGCTGTGACATTTAAGAGTAGGGAACAATACATAGAGGTAAGGGAGGTGGGATTATTTAGCACATAGGTCACCCTAAACCTGGCATTTCACAACTGCTATCATTCCTTTAAATTAAGTTTGGTAGGCTCTCTCCCTTTTCATGCAGAGCAGCAACCTGCAGACCCAGAGATGCTGCTGTCCAGGTTTGCTGAGGATTTTGCACCAGTGGGTGGCAGAGTGCAGAGGGAGAGCAAACAGGGATTTATAATCCTGAAATTCCATCCCAAACTCTCTGAAAGGGCTGCCCTGACAGCATCCAGAGTTTCTCTGACCACAAAAGCAGCCTAAGGATGGAGGGGACATCACAAGGGAGCAAGTCACACTCACCAGGCTGAGCAGTGCTTCCAGTACAATGTGCTGAAGAAAGTGATGGGCAATAAAATCAAAGGGGAACCTTGCAAGGTCACCCTGTGCTCCTTCTCCCTGTCTCCTTCTTAGAGGATGCCTTGCATTACCACCAGCAGTAATCCTCCTCAGCCCTGGGAAAGGGAATTACTATACACAGATGACTCCCACTCCCATGGTGATCCCTCCATTCTGCACTAAACCCTCTGCAGAGCTGCAGTGACAGAGAGTGATGAAATACAGAGCCTGTTGCCTCTGAACAAATGTAGCTTTGTGTTTACAGCACAGTACAACCTCTCCACGTAGCCGAGTCGGCCAGGCAATGTACTCTCACAGCAAAGCCTACCTGCTCATTTTGATGGGCTCTTCAGACAGATGCAAATCCTTCAGCAAGAGCCACCCAGGAACGGTTGTGTCTGGACAACAGGGACAGGGTTATGGTTGAGGCTGGGTCTCTGGCAGATATATCCAGGGCTCTTCCATGCTGGAGAAGCAACTGTGCCCCTGTTCAGACCCTCGTCTCCATCCAGTCCTCACTAGGAGCTTCTCAGCCAACCCATCCCCCTTCCGTAGGGCTGAGTGAGGTGGAAGGTTTCCACACTGGATAGCGCTGTCATTGCATTTTACGAAAAGAATTGGTTGAAATAGCATTTGGGTGCATACAGACCAGGGTAGGCAATTGGGTCATCAAAGACTTGGGTGGGAACTACTCCTGGTCTGAGATGCCTGGGCAGCACACGAGGCTGGAGAGCCAGGGCGTATGTGTGGCAGCCAGAGAGACACAGACTCACCCCCGGCTCGCTGTGACCCACGCTGGATGCAGAGACTCCCTTGGGACCACAGGCTGCTTGCTGCTTTGCCCCCACTCTCAGGTTCCTGCCTGGGAGAGGGGACTTGTCCTGTGTTGTGTGCCCTTCTGAATGTGCTGGAGGGAAACTGGCTGTCAGAGGGTATCATCTTGCAGCATAAAAGCACATTTTCCAACCCCAGAATCTCAAAGAAAGGCTGGAAAAGGTTTAGGGTAGGGAAAATGAAGGTCAGAGAGGAAGCAATAAAAAAAATTGTTTGCCTTTTTTAAATATCTGCATTTTGAGCAGGTAGGGTGATTTTTAGAGGCTGGGCTGGACCCAAGATTCATGAGTCTAGTGAAATGCTGGAGAGGGCCTGCAAATTACAAGTAAGCAGCTGAATACCCTCGCTGTCCTCAGGGATATCATTCTCTTTCCGAGGGAGTGTCCTTTGTGAATCCTCCTCCTGTGTGCGTTCACACCACAAAGACTGTGAACGTGTCTAACAGCAGAAGACCACATAGGAAGTTGTCTTAACAGGATCCCAGAGCCTATGAACCCTTGGTTGGTGTCAGTGAAAAGGCTACAGCCTTTTTTAGGACTCTTTCTTCCAAGTCTGATCCTAGTTAAATTAATTCTCCCTGTTGAAAAATCTGCTGGGAAAAGGTCTTTAGGCTCTGGCTTTGGATCCTATGTTTGCAGCAACCCTTGCACTCTGTCAAACGTTAAACGCACTCGCTTGCAGTTATACTGGAGTATTGGTCTGGGAATACATAAGTCTACTAACGATGGATAAATAATCAATAGGACATTACATTGTTACTAGTAGTAGGGCCATTAGATCAATCGGGGTGATTTGCTGAGATAGCTTTCCAAACCAGACCCCAGGGCACACGTAGGGTTAATTGCTCGTGACATGTTCTTGTTTTGAACATTCCTAGCCCAAAATACATTGTCTTCCCAGAAAAAGAGAACACAGCTGATTGTGCCTCTTGCTTGGAGAACCTGCAGCTCTTCTCACTTTGCTCTTCTCCTTGCTTCTGCACTTAATGTCCAAAGTCCCGGTTCAGAGACAGCCAATATCAGAATTAATTTCCTGAATGAACAGCCCTGACTCAACAATGTTACTGATAGTTATGTCTTTTGTCCTACAGAACTCCCCCTATTCAGAAAAATATGCTACTTGGGCTGAAGCACCTATTTATACTCCAAAACTTTCACTTTAGAGGGTTGTTAAAGCATTTGAGCTCTGTAAGTACCAGAGCCCACGCGGTACCAAGATGCAGATGCTCTGGGGTGTAACTGGGTGCCTTTTGACTTCAAGCACCTCATAGTATGGGGAAAAGTTGGGGGAGGGTTCCACCAGCTGAAGATCCCGGGGCCTTAATCAGGCAGAATGTTTTATGACAGACTCTGGGATTTAGAGCAAAGCTTCACACATGGTCAATTTCATACCTCACTCGTAATGTGACAGGCCCCTCCAGCAGTGCTGCAGCTCATGAAGTAACTCACTCAGGTGGTTAGAAACCACCTCCGGCCAACACGTGGCCATGCTAAGCTCCTTGTCAAAACCTAGAACTACAGAACATGATCTTTTCATATCTTTTTTTCTAAAAGTGCGTTGAAATCAGCACTCCATCTGGATTAACTGTGCAAGTGAAACCTTGAACACACAGTAAGACAAGGAGTCTTGTATGTCAAGCCAACCTTTCCAAATGCAGCAGCATGTGACGGTACTTTGGGCGGCCAGAACAGTAATGAGACATGAGGCAGAGATGGAAAAGAGAGAGCTCAGAAAAGCCTTATTTATGCTTTGAGGTGAAAAGATGGGCTAATTTGAAAGACACTAATCCTCCTAGAGTAGGACGAGGGAGATTTCATCTCTAGATTGTCTTGTCTCTTGTTTGCTGTTTCAGGTTATACAACAACTTGAACAGATTAATTGCAGTGTTTAGAAATGCCATAAATTCCAGCCTGTCCTTATAAGTTAAACTATTTCAATTGACTATGAAGTTTTTGGCATTCAACCATACGGAGTTTTTCACAAGAGGGCCATTACATGGGTTATCCTCGGCCGCATTACAAACTCAGCCCCGTCTTCTCTATGTCCCTTTAAACATCAGGTGGCAGCTCACTAATTCTCTCACCTTCCTGCCTGGTCTCTCCCTTTCTCCTTCCATCTTCGGGGCAGTAGAAACATGCCCTTGGACAAGTTATGGCTCAGAGGAGGATACTGAAGAAAAGCAAGCGTCCCAGGGAAGGGAACCGTGCATCCCAAAAAGTCATTGCCTCCTGCCTGCCCTCTCTTCACTCAGCCCTGCTGAGCCTGAGGAGGAATACGCTGCTCAGCCCCACAAACCCTTCTCGCAGGGCACGAACCGAGGGGATGCCCTGCTGAACACGTGCAGACAACATGCATAAAGAGACAGGTCAAGAGCAGCCTGAGGAGAGTCCATGCTCTGATCTCCACTGCGGTGCTTGGCCCATGCACAGCAAGGGTGTAAGTCATCACCACAGTCCTGGGATCACCAAGGACCAGCAAATGTTGCCTGCAGAAAGCAGCTCTTGGTATTGCTGGGATCACTGTTTATGATTCTCCTCTCAGTTTGCTGGTGTAAATAAGGAGCAACCTGGCACCAAGCACTGGCACAGCAGAGAATTAGTCCTACAGATCCTATTGCTAGGTGCCCTAATACCTCCTCAGTTCTCGCTCCATCCTTCATCATCTTATTGTGAATTCTGCTATTTTTGGAGCACACAGACTAGCTGCTCAGGGCAAACTCTGCTCCTTTCTTCACATTTCTCAGCTGCCAGATGCTGCTGACACAGCCAGAGGTCCTAGCTGTAGTAATGTGGCCTTTAAACTCTAGACCAGGCTTTGCACAACAATTAATTACCTTCTAACACAAAATCAATTGGCGCCTTTATTTTGCCCTGAACAGCAGTGATGGAAAAGGCAAAGTTTCATCTTCTCTGCGTTAAATAAACTTTTTTCCTGCTATGTTTCTGGCAAGGGACAAATCTGCACATGCTCCTTCTAGTCACTCTGGAGCTTGGGAAAGATCATGGTTTAGGGTCAATGATGAAGAAAACCTGTTGGAACTCCCCAGATAACAAGGACTTCAAATTGCCACAGCCCTGTTGTTGTCTAAGGTAAATAAACTGACCATATCTTTTTCTCATACAGAGCTCAAACACTCCATAGTTCCAGGGAAACAGGTTTCACATCTTGCCTGTCTTTTATAGATTTAGGTACCAAGTATTTATACTTATGAACATACAGAAAAGTTATATTATGGATGTGCCATTGCAGTCACAGACTGAGTTTTGTGGTTAAATCCAGGATTCAAACTGTTCTTTACATAGGGAGGAGGCTTCAAAGAAAGTGTTTTCAATGAATATACAACTCTAATGATTAATTAACTGCTGTATTACTTTTAAGATAAGTATTTAAAGAAATGGAGCACTATGTTTCAGGCCATTTTGTTCTCTTGAATATGTAGATTAGCACAGATCCTCCAGATTTCCCTCGGAGTTAAAACCATATGAAAGTTGATTCTTTGGCAACACTTGCAGGCCCACTCTTTAGGATGAAAGGTTGCTGCTCCTGCATTTTGTCCCCCTCCCAAGCTTTCCTTTGTGTCAGACCCTGATGACTATCATCTAGCTGGAGCTTACAAGGACTGCTCTACCTCTAAAGGGATGCTGCAGCCCAGCAGCTTTGGAGGCTCAGCGCTGGCTTCTCACCTCACCATGGTTGAGGTCAGAGGTTCTCTACCTGCTGGGAGGGCGGCTGCAGTCGCACCAGAGTGAGCAGGGACATGATGCTGCTGGCTTTGCCCTCACTGGGACCAGGGGAGGCAGAGAGCAGCTCCTGACCAGGAGGATGCAGCAGGACCAGCTTCATGCTTCACTTCACTGTCAGGACCAAGACTCCTGTGGAGCACAG
The DNA here is from genome assembly GCA_013399435.1 of Arenaria interpres. NCBI lineage: Eukaryota > Metazoa > Chordata > Aves > Charadriiformes > Scolopacidae > Arenaria > Arenaria interpres. The sequence continues at coordinate 10,669 of VXAK01012444.1, read as the reverse complement.
CAGTTTTTTTCCGGGCATGAAAATACCTTGGTTTCTGCAGCCAGTGCCACATGGGAGCAATCTGTCAGCTCTTGACTCCCACAGCCAGGCTGCAGCTGGGACAAGCAAGGACACAAGTCCCAGCTGAGATCTGACAACAGAGCTCAAGCGGTACCCATGGTGCTGCCTTCCTTCCCATTGCATTTATGCTATGCAGATATTTTCACATCAGTCTCCCCAAAGCAGTGCGCTGGGAGTGCTGGTGCTAGGAACTGGTGAGCCACGAAGGTGATGGAGCCCTGGGTCTGGTCTGGGGAGGACCAACTGCTGAATCCCTTCATACCCAGCTGGCCAGGAGTCAAGCCTGCCTGGTTGTACCCTCTCACCCATGGTGCTGAGATATCACAAGCGAAACCAGGATAAATCATCTGCTCCAGGCCCCTCTGCAGACTGCAGTGCAGAGCTGAGGAATCTCCTGGGATCCATCAGCCCTGCAGGCTCTGATTTAGCACAACCACGTGTCTGTCCCAGAAAGCTCCATAGTGAACCATGCCTGAGGAGGGCACATGCTGGGCAGATCGGCCAAGCTGAGCCTGGGTTGCTCAGGAATAGCCCACGCTCCCTGCCCAACAGAAGGGAGATGCATCTGGAAGGGACACCTGCAACTGCAGTGAGGGACAGGAAAGAGAAAAGACGTCCAGCATCAGCTCACCCCCAGCAAGACTTTGGCTCTGGTGTTACACAGGTGCAGCTGAAAGAACACGTGGGGCCAGGTCAGGTCAGGCAGCAGCACCTCCTGTGTGACAGGAGGGGACTCATCAGCATCCCCCAGGCAGAGCCCTGCAGGACCAGCAAGGCTGGTGCAGACACGGGAGGAGTTGAGGACACGTGCTGACCCCGTGGCATCACGGGAAGAAAGCATGAAGGAACAGCCTGTGCTTTGTGCAAATGGGATTTTCAGGGAGTTGAGCTTGTGAATACCAACAAACTCCTGCTCAGTTTGTTTAGAATGAGATCTTTCAAGAATTTACAACTAGGCTAAAGCAAACTGAGTTTCTACAGGGTCGTCAAAAATTGGATTATCCCTAATACCCAGGTACCGCAGTACATTCTTACAAAGAGTAGCATGCAAAGGAAATATTTTTTCTTTTCCTCTTCCCATTTTCATGAACAGCTGAACTGTCGTTTTTATGAAACTTTCAAAGCAAGCATATAAACACTCATCTAGAGGAAGAAAGTTGGCATGGGAAACATCAGCCCAATCTATCAAAGTGTGACAAAAGAACATGCCACTGAAAATAGGAGAGTTACGCAGCATTAGCAGCACCGGATCCATCTCTAACATAGCTACAGATTGGTTAGTTATTTTGGCTGAAGACAATTTTTTTCCCCCAGAAAATATATATGTAAACAGTCGATGTAAACAGTTTGCAAAGCTGTCAAATTGGTTCAGTCAAAAGATGAAGTTTTAAAAATGCCCTCAAGATCTAAAATTTTACAGTTTTTCTGCACAGCAGGTTTTTTCCTGCAGCTCCATCCTTTCCTTTCTAAGTTGTTTTAAAAAAAAAAATGTTAAAAAAACACTCCAACATCACACAAATTAAACATTCCCTGATATGTTCCAGTGAAATATTCATTTCAACCCAAAATTATGGCTTTATTGACCCAGGAAATGCAAAATCCTAATTGTTTGCCCAGTTCCGGACAGGAATACACTGTGAATGGATCCTTGCCCTGAAGGGTATTTTTATCGGACTTCAGCAGCTCATGTATGTTTGGGCATTGGAGACTGTCAATATGAGGAATCAAAAGTACTATGAAGTTAGCTGCACCACTTACTAAACTGGAAAAAAAAATATATCTTTTCCAAAGGAGACCTGACAGCCCCCAGGTGCTGACGCTGTATTCTAGCAATGGTGATGACTGCAGTTAATCTGAAAACGTCTAATGAGCCACTTCTGCTTCCACCACTAACCCAGTGGAGAAAGAGGCCATTGTCAGGGCTCTGTATTGCAGTGATATTTCCAAGTCCGTCCTACACTTAGCTTTGAGACTATTTTCTCCAGATTTGCCAGAGGCTCTCTTTAGCACTCCAAAATTCTATGAAGCACTCTGAGTTAATTTCTGAATTATATTTTCTAAAATCACAGCATTTTGATTGACTAAATAGCAATTAGCATCAGAGTTGGTTTTATTTTATATCCTGCCAGTAGAAACATTTAAGTCAATATCCATCAGATTTGTGAAAAATGAATAAAACCTGGCCCTTTCCAAGCCTAATTAGGCTTGTGGATTGGTGTTGCTTTTTATCTGTAGGTCAGTACAAATATTAGCAATTTGGCTGAGTCTTTTATTTTCAGTTCTGAAAAATAAACTTTTTAGCCCCAGTCAGTTACATACTCCAGAAACAATCTTCTGGTTACAGTAGCACAACCAGGCTAATGTCCAGTCCAGGCTGCAAGGACTTAATAAATTAGAAGTAATACTGATGAAACCTAAATAAATTTGCATAAAGCTGGATGAAGCTTGGTTGTGTTGTCCCCAGAGGTCATACATTTCTCCCTTGGAGAGCTGCAGTGTTTTCCTGGGAGCAACTGCAACTTCAATGCTCAGCTAAATAGAGATGCTCTCCAGGTTCATCACATCTTTGCAGAACAAGGCTTGCTATGGCAGAGGACATCAGTGGCTCACGCACAGGTGATAACCACCTCCAAATGCCGGGAGTCCAGGCAAGGATGGTGCCCATCATCGCTGCCTCCTCTCCCAGCAGCCTGGAACAAGCAAAACCTTTGCCTGCCTGCCACTATAACTTCTTGGTAGCATAAGACTCCAGGAAGAGGAGGTGATTTCATCTTGGCCCTTGATCAAAACCCCTTCAGTACAGATGGAAACAATTCCTTGCTTCATTTCTATTATTCAGCTTGAATTCTGAACATGCTGTAAGTGGTGGTAGAAGGACTGGTATGAGAACTAACATTACAAGCGCATCTCTCCAGCCATCCACCAAAGCAGGGAAGGCAATTGCTTCCTCTCCAGAACATCTCTCCATCAAGTGTTTAACAAGTTGTCTTCTGTCACTGTGGGGTCTCTTCCTCCCATGGGCACTCACAGACAGCCCCCTCCCTTCACCTTCAAGAGCCTGTGGAAAAGTGGCCCAAAGGAAGATTGTTTATGCAGGAGGGGGTGACGCCTGAGAAGAAGCAACCAGGCTGGGACAGAGCCATAAAATACCCCAGGTCCAGGCTGTGAGGCCAAAGTCCTCCTCCCAGATCGTCTTTGTCTCTGGGCTGAGCACCACTGAGATCACTGGCATGGAAGACAGGTGCTGTTGCACTAGCTCCCCATCGTGCACACATCTGAACTGGAGCCAAAACGTCTTCTCATCCTGGAGAGATGGTGGGCAGAAGCTGTCCCTGTGCGGGGACTGCTACATGTCAGTAGAGCCCAGGTAACAAGCTCACCTAGACATGCCTAAACCAGAGCCCAGGGAGATGAACGCCACGCAGACACAGCTACCTGAGAAGTTTCAAAGTTTTGCTGTGATACCCACAGTTCAAGAAAGCCCCAATTTCTAAAGCCCGAAACTGCTGCTCCCACAGGCTCTTCCCAGTCAGAGCTGATAGACCAGCATCTGGGGAACAGGGGCAGCAAGGAAATGGTTTAAAAAGTGCCCATATATTGAGCTGCAGTGCTTTATTCAGCCACAGTTCCTATTTTCCTTGATTAGGAACCATGGTGCCAGCAATTATCAGTTATGTCAGTAACTCCTGCCCACAGAAAACTTTTAATTCATAGGCAAGCTGAACCTTCTCAGCTTTGCTCTGGCATCAGAAATAAAGATTTCCCATATTTGATAGAGAAAGCTCAGCTCAGTCTGTCATGCCCCAAACAGGAAAATCCAGCCACAAACTGTTTTATAGCGGCAGGGTTTTCATTTCTCAGGCTGTGCTGCACTGTGCAACACGTCAAGAATATTTTATAGGTTTCTTATGGAACCACCTGGGTTTATCTAACTAAATACATGATCACATACAAGAGGCAGTTTGATTACACAACTAAGGGCACATCGCTTGGCTAAACGTTACTCTTCTGATGCAAAAACAGGCATCAGAAGATGAATACCAGAGAGCAGAAAGCCTGTTTTTGAATGAGCCCCTTTGTTGAGAGAGAAGAGATATTAAATTCAACACCACTGTTCTAACCTTGAATTGCCACAGGCTGGACAGGATGGGATTGCTACAGGCAGAGCACATGGGAGGCAAGCTGGGGACACTTAATCCAGTCATTGCACGTCTATCTGCACAGGAAGGTTTATAGGGCAATAACGTGTGGTGTCACCATGCTGGTACGCCAAAATGCCTGAGTAAGCGAGCTGCTATATAATGATTGTGTTATTGCTGTTGAACTGGAGTGAGAGCCAAGCCCAGGAACCTCACTGGTATCCTGCAGGAATGACGAGCATCCCAGATGCTAGACTTGGGCAGATGGAAGCAAAAAAATCAGTTGTGAGTAATCTACAAAGAGATCCTCCTTGATGGGCTCCGGCTCTTTGCAGTTAGGTCACTAACACCATGCAGTTGTTGTCTTCGCAGAAGAAGCAAACAGCCAAAGAGGGTAGAATTCAGCGCAAAGATGCCGCAGCCCAGCACAGATGGGTGCTGGGGAAGGATGTGCCTGGAGCTGTCTGGGTGCAGCCCTGGTGCTGTGGCCAGCAAAGAGCTGTGCCCACTCAGTGGGTGAAGCACCCAGGTGCAGAACAGAACAGGCACGAAGCCCTGTGATCTGGGCAGTCAGAAGGAAGACCCATATAGCAAATAATCATGATCTCTGGTTTGCTGTGGGCCACAGGCAGAGACCAGAGTGCTGCCCTCCCGCTGCTCCTCCTCCTGGGAACGTGCCACCCATGGCCCCTGGTTATTACCATCTTGCTGACATGGATCCATTTATTTGCTCATTAGCAGTCCAGCAGCAGTCAGAATGAGGGACAGTGCTGACAAAGCCAGGGGACAGCAGAGATTTCACTCAGACTGCAGAGACATCACGAAGCTGCAACCCAGCTCAATGTCTCCCGATACCAGGTGCTAAGTCTCAGACATAACAGTGGGTCAAGAAGGGGACAGGTTGTGCCAGGGACCTTCACATGTGTCCTTGCCTCTCCTTTGCTTGCTTAGGTGTGATGCTGCTCACTGTGGCTCACATAATTATCTCATATCCCCCTTTAAGGGAAGCGTTACTAAGAACTGGTATATTTAGTGGTTACCTTCATGCCCTGAGGCACCATGTCCTTTCCTGGTGCTCCATGTAACTGCAGATGAACAGCAGCCTGGAGCTCCTCAGAGATGACAGTCAAATATATACTATACTGTGCCAAAACCTGATGCCTCGGGGGTAAGATGTACAAAGAGAGAGTTCACAAATGAGTTTGCAATTCCTTGGAAGAAAGGGCCAAGTTTAGGCACCCTGTAGATGTGCAAAGCCTGGGGCGCCTTCTTGTACCCCATGCACTTCTTGTCACCCTTCTGCATGGCCACAGCAGCCAGATCCCTCCATCGCATCTTGGAAGCCTGCACTGGCACCCAAAACTGCAGAGCACTTCCAGCGTGTGCTGCAGCATTCTCCTCCCCAGTGGCATGACAGCATTCCCAAGATTGTTTGGGGAAGCCTTCACATCCATCAATGGCCTTTCTCCAGCTGTGTTGGAGGAACAGCCTCAGATGTCACTGTGCAAATAGCTGTTCGTAGGTTAGAAAAACACAAAACAGAACAACCACAACTTATTTCCAAAGTGAGAAAAGAAAGGGCTGGGCTATAAACTTTTCCAGCAGGGAAGTGCTCTTTTCCCTTGGAAGGTGCAGACTTTTCATCTTTAAAACAAAGTCCAGGGACTGAATCCCAGACTTTTTGATTCAGAAACAGAGCTGAAGTGCTGCACAGGAGTCTTCCTGGGGTGCCTCCAGCGTTCCCTCTCCTTTGGGCTTTTTTGGGCACTCACTTTGGAGCACATTTACATCTCTCAACACTCACAGAGGACACTATGTCAGACACCGGTTGACTTGACACAGTTTGGAGGAGAGGTCCAGTGGCCCCTAGAAGCTGCATATTAGTCAATGAGTCTTGCCAATAGAGGAGACCAAGAACATGGAGTGGTGAAATTACAATTCACATAAGGCACAGCAACAGTATTTTGTAATAAAACTCAATTTGCCACTCAGAAATTTATATTTGATAAGGGAAGTTCTTAAGCATCGGTTTCTTACTGCAGTTTGGGTAGTCAATCACCTGTGATTGTTTCCTTTCTCTATCGGTTCTCCTGCATGGACTGTGCAGCCTGTCTGTGCAGATTTGACTGCCTGTTGGGTGTCAGTGTGAGCATCCTGGAGCTGGTGAACAGTCGGCAGAGCCTGTCAGGCCATGCTTGCCTGCCTGGTGGCTTGAAGTCTGCCCCAGGCATGTGCACAGGAGGCCTGTTACATGCAGTTCCTCAAATGCCCATTTTCAAATGAAATACCCTCTTCTTCCTGCCCTCCTTGGGTAACATCAAGAAGGGAGACAGGGTAGTCACCCTGCCAGGATGTCACCTCAGTCCACCTCATCCTACCAAAGGGGACAATTGGAAACCCCCATGACCAAACCCTCCTTTGTCTATCTCCTGGCATTCTCCTCAGGGGACAGGGGACATTGCTACAGGCCGCCTTCCCTGTGTAGGCTTCCAAGCCAACAGTTCATGAGCAGGATGGGGTAACTAATGCTCCTCGCAGGCTGCTGCCTCTGTGAAGCTTTGCACCAGGACAGCACCTAATTGTTCCCCAAATCCTGCTTTGCCTCTGACATTGACACCTCCACAGCATCACATGCTTCCAGGTTTTCCTCTGCGGAAGAAAAGGAGCTCCCTGACATCTGTTCCAGAGAGCTGCGGGAAGCCAATTATCCTTGAAGGCAAACTGTCCGCAGATAATTGGAAATATAGACTTTTAACTGATGGAGTGTTGACTAAACTCCAGCTATTGCTTCGCATGTGTCACATTGAATCTCTGAAGCTTCTTATAATGTTTAGCAGGTGCATTATCATGTCACATCCAGACAGCTGCCAGGTTGCTGCACCTAATTGGAAGCCTGGTTCGCAGCATCCCTCCCACAACTGCTTCTGCGCAAGTGTAACTGGAGGAATCTTACTCCCTTTCCCACCCCAGGCTAAAGAAGGACTGTGGGGGCTGTGGTTTGTGGAGACCACTCCAGCAGAGCACTGGATGGGTTCACACTCAGCTGCAGAACAGGAGGCAGTTCTTTAAGGGCAAAGCAAGTTTGGAAATGGGGATGAAGGAGACCAGCCCATGCCACAAACCCCCTGCCCTGAGTCTGTGCTCTGCTGCTTAGCGCAGCCTGCAGAGTACAAGAGGGAGGCTGCACTCACCTCTCTCCTTTATGCCTTTGCTTTCCCCATGTGCTAGAGGTCTCTAGGAAACAGGCTCCTGTGGGAAGGAAAGTAAAAAAATCATAGAATCATAGAATGGTTTGGGTTGGAACGGACCTTAAAGCCCAGCCAGTTCCATCCCCTGCTCTGGGCAGGGACACCTCCCACCACACCAGCTTGCTCCAAGCCCCCTCCAAGCTGGCTTTGAACCCCTCCAGGGATGGGGCAGCCACAGCTTCTCTGAGCAACCTGGGCCAGGCTCTCACCACCCTCACAGCAAAGAAGTTCTTCCTGAGATCTCACCTAAATCTCCCCTCTTTCAGTGTCAAACCCTTTCCCCTCATCCTATGGCTCCCCTCCCTGACCCAGAGTCACTCCCCAGCTTTCCTGGAGCCCCTTTAGGGACTGGAGGGGCCCAGAGCCTTCTCTTCTCCAGGCTGAGAAGCTTTGCTGTTTTCTTGTGTCGGGGCATGTGAGTCCTTAGGGAAAGGCCACCTCCATGAGAGAAACCATGCCACTTCCAGTCGTTGAACCCTCTACCAGGATAATGGAGAATTTGGGGTCCAACAGCTTACCACAGCAAAAGGAAAAAGCCTGCTCCCTAACGCTGCTCCCCCAGGCTCTCCTACCAGCCCCAGCCCAGGTTGCAGAGGAAGGCAGAGCCTGAGCCCCGGCACCTTCTGCAGAGTCAGCAACAATTCCTGCACAGAGGTGGAATGGGTACACTTTTCAGAATGCAGAAATTTAAAATAAAAAATCCCACCTGGTCACTAATTGCCCAGCCAAACAGCCACACTCAGAGATTTTACTTCACCATAATGTAATGGACAATTGGGCAGAGATCCTTCATCTAAAGAGAAGACCTGATTTTCCTGCTATAATTCTCCAGGTTCGTGCCAGTGTTCAAAATGTGGCAGGTCTCCAAAACAGGGCACTGGCATTATATGGTTTTACCCAACAAACAACAACTTCTGCAAAAATATCAGCGACAGCTCCAGCCAGCATCTGCTCTTTGACATCCAGTGATGGAAGCATCATGTTGCTGCAGTACAGCCCATTGAGACTAACTCTAGACACAGGGGTGTCCCCCAGGACAGGAGGAAATCCTCCAGGGATATGTGGGGCTTTCCAATAGCCCCCAATTCTTGGGCAGCTTGCATCAATCAGGTGGTTAGTTCTCATTTAAAACAAAACAAACAAACAAAGAGAGTACTATTTTCCAGGACATGTCCTTGAATCCTAGTTCCTTCCTGGAGGAAATAGGAAATCCTACAGCTTGCACTCCATGAGAGACAACCAGCAGAAGCTGTTCATTTGCATGTAGACCGGTACAGGGCTGCGTGGGCGGCTGCTTTTCCCCACAGAGCTGGTGGGAAGGGCTGCAGCGAGGTCACCGTATTGGCAGTCAGAGCTTTGCTGTTCTCCTGGTAGCATAGCCCATTTGTGTTGTTAATTAATGGCTCTGCTGGGGGAAGATAAATGTTCCTGCTTTATTGTGAAACAGAAGTAAATTTTTAATAAGGTCCAATTAGTGGCAGTTTCCAGTGGCAGGCAGCTCTGCACCTTCCCAGCAGCCTCCCAAGGAGGAGGCAGGAGCAGCTGAATGAGCTCCTTCGTTAGGGCCCCTGGACAAGCAAGTCCCTGCAGGTCTTTCTGGTGAGGTAACAGACTCTGCAGCAACCCGTAGATGTGCACAAGAGCTCACGTGCGTAACACCTTCCCCGTGGGGCAGCGGGAAGCCCGAGGACAGGAGAAGAGTATGTCTCAGTGGCAAACACACGGTACTACAGATGTACTACTGGTATCCTCATCAAGCAGCATCTACGCAGACACCTCTGAACCAGCATCCCAAGAAAAGACCTTGGTGTAGTCAACTTCACATAACACTGTAAGCTTCCTGCACACACAAACCAACCACAGTAGGTTGGTTGGGTAGGAATTGTCTATGGATAAGCCAGCTGGGTGTGGGCTTTTTTTGGTATCTGCAGACAACCTGGCACAGTAGGACTGACGGAGGTGTGCCCAAAATCTCCAGCTTTGAGAGTAAATGTTGGTCATTTTACTCTGGACAAAGTCATATTTCGAATCAACTGCTGAGCCAGTGCCCAGGACAAGAGAAGGACAATGAGGATATCTGCACCATTTTCAAGGGGCCATCTCAGGAAATCATAAGCAGACAAAAGCTTTTCCAAAGTCTTTGCAATGCTCTGCAGGTGCTGGTAAGGTTGCTTTGGCATGGGAGGGAGGTGGAACGGCAGAGCCAGTGACTTTTACGACCTGCACTTTCTTCAGCTGTGTCAGCATGCAACAGCAAAAGCAGACCAGGGTCAAAGCCTTGCTCAGGACTTCACCCCCCACCATGGGGATGCCAGGGAAGAGCTGAGGCATCTCTGACACAGGCCACGGCCAGCTGCTTCAAAGGATGGGCACAGAGAAGCCCCACATTGGGACTCACATTTTAATAAAACTTGTATTAGACAACGTCAGCTGAGACCCTGACTGCACTGATTAATAAGAGCTGCAGCACAGAATGACTCAGTTGGGAAGGGACATCAGGAGTCCCCTAGTCCATCTCTAGACTTGGATCCTGTATTAGACCAGGCTGCTCAGATCCAGCTTCTCCAAAGAAGGAGATACCATGATCTGCTCTGATCTCTGTTCTAACACTTCACTGTCTTTTCACAGAAGATTTCTTATATGCAGTCAGAACCTCCAAATTTTGGACTATAACCACTGTTTCTTATTTTCCTACCAAATACCTCAGTGAAGAGCCTGTTTCTGTCCTCTCAATACCTACTTATAAGTACTGGGAGGTTGCTATTTAGGTTCACTCTTCCGTTCCCCAGGCTCAACAAGCAAGTTTCTTCAGCCTCTCCTTGGGCGTCACATGTGCACCAACCCTGTGACCAATATCTTTCTTGTCCTGGAAGATGTCACCTTACATGCATCCTTTTTTGTCCCATGGACTCATAGGGGTCGAGATTTCCCAAGAGATCCTTGGCTCAGTCCTCCTACACTGCTGGTAGTTGTTCTCCTCCTTGAATCTTTTCTCTAAGACCAAAGATCTAGGAGACATTGTCAGTGGAGAAGACAAAAAGAGACATTAAGTTCTACCGCCTTCTCTGTACCCATTATCATTGAACCACATTCTTCTCAGCAGCATCCCCACAGTTTCTTTATTATTATTTATTTAATTAATTTTAAATTATATTTATATAATTTATATATTAAATAAATATTTATTTATTATTATATTATGTTCTCGTTGGGGACTTCAAC
>VXAK01012442.1:42714-73797 GCA_013399435.1 Arenaria interpres | reverse complement strand
GGGGGCGGGCAAGGGTACCCCTTCCCAACTCGGCAGCTCTGGTTGCACCGAGAGGCTGCCGGGCTCTCCCACTCCTGTTGGAAACTCTCTGTGAGGTGGGAGCTGGTAGAGCAGCCCAAGGGTGGGGAGAGGTACGCATCCGGGAAGGGAATGGAGGAAAGAGCACCTCTCCTGCTGGGGTGATCAACAGCACCAGAGAACAGGGCCAGCAGTTGCTGAGGAGTTTGAGAAGCCCTTGGATGTCCCTCAGTTACTGCTTTCCCATCCCTGCCACAGGTGTGAGGTGTTAATGCACCACAGCTGACTTCTTCCTCGCTGGTTGTAATGCTGGGGGAACGTGGTGCTCAGCCCAGCCCCAAACACACCGTCTCTGTCCTTCTTCTGCACTTCATATTTCGTCCTTCCATCCTTCTGTCCCACATCGTGGGTGATTCCTCTTGTGCCTGTACCATATGTGTGTTGCAGGGCTGCATTGACTCTGGACACCACTGTGATCCCAGTGACTTTATGCTCTTTAAACCCAAACTTTCCCCCCCTCTGAGGGGACCAGTGCCTCCATGGAACAGGGGGAATTCTTCAATCCAGACAAGCCTGGTCCTGCCTAACACTGAGAGACACTGTCCAGAGGGCTGGGATGTTGCTCAGGGAGATCCCAGAAAGCAAAGAAACTGGTGGATCAGGGAATGCAGACAGATTTTCACTCCAAGTCTGCTTGCGGGGAGGCGGGGAAAAGTTCACCTCCCTGAGCAACATTCAAAGCCACAGAGAGGGGAGAGGACCTTGCTACGTTGCCAGGGCCTGGAGACCAACACAAAGACAGAGGGTTAATTGGTAGCAGGGCCCAAACTTTGCCCTACAGCAGCCACAATTCTTTACCCTGTAAACCCAAGGCCACAACTGGCTGTGCCCATGGGCTGGGGCTGCCACCCGCTGAGGAGGGAGCAAACCATCAGCCCTTCCTTGCCCCTTGGGCCGTTGCTGTTGCTTCACAACCCTGCACCAGCTGAGGTTTGTCCCCTGTCTCTTCAGAGCCTTTCCTGTGGTTTCTGTGATGGACAGAGAGATCTCAGCCCTGAAAGTGAAGGCAGGGTGCATCCTCCAAGAGTACAGGGAAGAGGTCCCTTCCCACTCCAGCTTTTCACTTCAGCTTCTGTCAAAGCTCTTGCCATGGTCATTTGGTGGGAAAGCAGTCCAGCACCAACACGGCAGGGAATTTATTTCCCATTATTGCCATTATTACCATTAAGCATTCACCATTATATTTAGCATGTTGTTTATTAAGCAGTCCTACATATACAGAAGATGCTAATACAGTAAAGAAATTTACTGTCTGCTTGTAATGCCTTGGAAGTACGAATAGTTACCAGTTCTGCTACAGAAGGTGATGTGTTCCCTTTGCACTGTATCTCCTTCAACACTTCGGACTATGACTACAATTACATGGTGACATTTCTCAGTGTTGTGCCACAGTTTCTTGCCAGGTATCTCTTCTTCTGTTGGAGTCTTAGCAGCAGGAAAAATCCAGCTTGTGACCTATCTTTAAGTACACTGTTCCTTCTGCCTTTGCCTTGCTTGTCTTCTCTACTCTTTGGATGGTGGGCCAACAGATCTTCAGTGAACAAAAAAAAGGAAAAAGAAAAAAGTGGAGTAGTCAGGTGAGGGAAAAATTTAAGCTGCCAGAGGTGTAGCAGAACATAGAGATGTGTGTTTTTCATCCATTTCTCTTAACGGGAAGCAGGTGGGTAAGATCAGGCAAATTTGACGTATCCATTTTCTTGGAAAGGAGATGAGGAAGGACAGGATAAAGCTATTTTCTCCTGGGAGGAGGAGCTGCCGTTGCCTTGGGGTGCACGAGAAGCCATCTCCATTCCCCTCCTTTGGTGCGTGTGCCAGGGAAGAGCCAGGGACATCCTTTGGTGCCCCCCACCAGCCCCACGCAGAGCAGTGAGAACTGCATAAACCCACCGGGTTTTGTTCTTCCGGGTTGCTAAATCCCCCCTGAAGCCTGAGGCGCCTTCCCTTCTTTATAGGGCATGGTCTGTGTTTTTGTGGCGTCCCCCAAGCCCCTCTCTGCATCCCCCTGCAGGTAGATGGACAGGCAGTGGCACTTTGAAGGCCGCTGAAGGGACCTTGCTGCTCCTCGGCCTCCCCGCCATGCTCCTGGCCTGCGGCATGGCTGTGCTTGACGCCCAGCTCAGGCTGCCCCCCATGCCCACGGGTGGTGTACATGCACCTCACGAGCTCTTTTGTGGTACTGAGTCTCCCTTGAGAAGCCATTTCCACATGGACACCTTCACTGGAGGACCATGGCTATTCCCTGGGGAGCTGTGGGGTGACATACTGGTCCCACAGCACACGCCCAGCGATGGCGCCGTTGGCCTTCCCCACACCCCACCTGGGCCTTCTTCCCACCCAAGATGGCTGACCCGGGGGCTGGGGGCACTGCCCGGCAACCGCCCTGGCGGCCATCTTGGCGCCACCTCACGGCTACCCTGGGGCTGGGCGCATTCCGGAGCTGTGGGGCCGAAAAACTGATTTTCCCTGCTGATTTTAAAAACAATAAACACCACAGCTTCACGCTGTGGGTTTTCTCCAGGCAGGGAAAGACAAGGCTTTTTTTTTTTTTTCCAAAAAGTAAAAACCAGAGACACAGAAAATTGATCCCGTGAAAAGACTCTCCTGTGAATGCTCCCCTCCCCTCACTGGCGCAAGAAGGATTTCTTCTTTTTTTTTATGATTTCTCTGTAAAGCAAAACCACCTTTCCCTGAGCCCAGTCACCTCTGGTGGCTTTTGGGCTTGGATTACTCAGCCCTGTCTTCCACTTCGAGTAATCCACCCAGCAAAAAAGTTAGGAAAGGCTTGCGTGCCCCCGCAGATGCCAGTGAAAAAATGGTGAGTTTCTCCCTTGTGCGTGTGTGCGTGTGCTTGGCTAAATAAGTTAATGACTGCATTAAACAGTGACCATATATCTCTGTTTCCACTCGTGCATCTGATGAGTGCACGTTAGCAAAGCTGCCTTGTGCAGAACAGCGGGGAAAATTATACCTGAGGAAGATACCGAGAAAAGAGTGTCTCCGTGAGTCATGGCACTTCTTCTCAATACTGGTATTCAGGGGTGGAACAAGCCCGAGTTCACTGGCGGCAATGAAATGCCCCATTAATCACGTATGCCTTTGAAAGGGATATGTCAGGCTTGGCTTATACGCCTACATTGGTACCTGATCCCATCTAGACAATGCGAGACAAGCGCTTAACAAAGCGGCTCTAGTTAGTAACTTGACTTATTTGTTAGTTTGCTAGTTAGATATAAATCAAAGTGTCGTAATAAGCCAATGATGTAGCAGCAGCTGCAATCTAATTTAGAAAGGAAACAGCCTCATTTTACTTTTCCTGACATGAACACAAAAGACAGTATCAATACTGAAGCTGGTAGAGACACAGCTGTATAAAAGTAGTGAAAGGTCCGAATACAAGGGCAAATATATTATTATCTCAATAAAAGAAATCTTAAAATTAGATCAGATTTGTACTTTAACAATTTTAAATTGCCAGCAAAAGACTGCTGGCTACAAGGAATAAAAATGTCTTGGAGCTATGCTGTGACATTTAAAAATCATTTTACCACTTTTCTAAACGAATAGCTCTGGCTATGTCCTAAGCACTTGTGTGTGCGTAGGAAAGGGTTGCCTCAGCTATGACCCTGATTGATCGCACTTTGAGCGTAATCATTTCTACGGTAGATTGGCCTCCCAAATTTTGCTGTAGAAGCCTGTTAACAAGCTGACCTTTGAGGCAATTGCACAAAATACTGTGTAGTGGCGGCAAAGAATGCTCTTAGGAAGGGCTGAATTTCTGGCTAGCAATATAATGTCTCAGCTCCATTGACTTCAATTTAGCTATATCTCTTGATATTGGCTGGCGACCAGATCTGTGGTATCTATTTTGGGAAACGAATTTAGAACCAACAAAAATAAATACTTCCAGATGCAGCATTGAGTCAGCATATTGCATTCAGCTCTGCTTGAAAGTATTGAGTCAGTTGGTGCAGACAGATTTTTAAGAAGAGAGGAATAGTTTTTTGACTGTCTATGACATTTATAGACATGCTTGCTTTATCTTTCGCTTTGTAAAATATAGGTCATGGGATGTTTTGCAGGTAGAGCAATTTCTTCAATGTCCAAGCAGAGAAGAGCATGGTATGGGTCACTCTGCAACCAGCTAGATGAGGTTGGTTGAGGTTTTCAGCCTTTTGAGATTTTGGACATTGATGAGGCCAGGATGCTGAACTTCAGGAACCAGTGGTCTGAGTCTGCGTAATGAAATCCAGCACTCCTAGCTCTAAGAAAAGAGGAAAGCAGAGGTCCACCATGATCCTCTGTAAAATGATTTAACTCCTGCGTCTGTTTGTATTTGTTCTACCTGAACAGAAAACGCAGTCCAATGAAAATATACCACTGAGACAGATTCTGATTCTGTGGCCCTCCATCATAAATATGACATAGGTAGTAGCTTAATGGGCTTTAGCACGATTACTGGTGTGCACAAGGTCTGCAGAATTCAGTATGAACAAAGGTGCATGCAGACTGTTTGCACGGAAAAGTCCTATCAGTCCTCAGCGAATGTTTCACTACTAAAATATAACGCACGTCCTTGAACTTGCAGTGTATTTTGGTGGTTCACAAACCCTGGTGCCTGGAGCGCTTTCTGCAGTGTGGGGTGATCACATGCTACTGACCCAGGGATTCCAAGCTCTAAGTGCTCTCACATATTTTCAGTCATGTCCACACAAAACTTTGCCTGATGTGGTTTTGCTGCAATTGTCACAAGAACTTTGTATCACTGTAGATAATAGGGAATTACAGGTGCTTGGATATGGGAAAGGATCTGTCTTTGGTGAGATGTGATCCAATAACTATATGTCCCTCTTTTTCATGAGGAATGGCTCTTAAAAAGAAATAGAAATCAGGGGAACATGTGATGGGAGTCCCAGACAGAGCTTTATCTTGTGACTTAGTTCTTTATGCTGCAATACAGAGCACAAAGTATTGAAACATTTAATCTAAAACTCTGAGGATTGGCATGGATGGCAATTAAGCATGAAACGCTGCATGTGGAGTAATAACAACCAGTAATGTTTCCATTTACTGCTTTTCATAATTAGTCTGTTCTGTGGCAGTGCTGACAGTGGTACGCCAAGTTGTATGGCAGTTCACTTAGAAGCAGTAGAAGTCCGATGTGCAGGTTATTGCTCAACAATGCTTTTATTCCAATTACGAGTCCAGAGACTATACTGCATATTAATAATGATTTTTAAGATACTCCAAGAATGACTCAAATACTGCAGTTTGGTTGCAAATACACATGGGAAGTTGTTTAACATATATTGTATGGTTAATTAACCAGTTTTGTACCACCAGGAGCACTTGTTTAATTATTATCGACATTTTCTATGTGGTGTCATTGCTGTCCGTGTTTGCTGATGCTGCTCAAATCCACCTAGCACTTTTGCTGGCATGAGGTTGATGCAATGCAGCACCTGGCAGACAAGCAGAGGAAGTGGCTTCTTCTTCTGTTCATTTTTCTGTGCACATGGCAAATACACTGTAGCTAGTAGGATATTTTATATCATGTCCAGTAGCTGGATTTTTCTGCTATTGGGGGTCATAAGCAAGCTCACTACTCGAGGAGGAAGAGTTTTGGTGTAGGGAACCCTGTTGATTTGATTGATAGCCAGGGCCAGTCATGGTAAGGGAATAAAGCATGGGACAGCTAAACTTCCTTGGGAATACCATTGTCCCAGGTGCCAGTGTTCTACCTATACCAGGGAAGAACAGTGTTAACTTAATTTTTTGTATTTCCATGAGAGTTGAATGAGTGAGGCCTCCACAGGAGAGATTACACACAGGCATCTCTCCCGGACTTCCTGGAGAAAACTGTTTTTTAACATATTTGAAATTATACCACTTGACTTTTAGCCCATCTCAGTGCTTTGCAGCATTGCAAGGTGTGTCCTACCTTACTTACCTGCCCTTATGGTCTCTTAAAACTCCTCTGCAGATGGGGGAAGGTCTGAGATCTTATACTTGCCTGCTGCAATTGCTTGTTGAACTCTTTGTTCCCCGTGTTGAGGGCCACCTAGAACATCTGACACCTGCTGGTGTCTTCAAGTGTGGAGACCAATGTTTCAGTTTTAGCTCAGTGTGTTCTAGTTTTGCTGTAAACCTATTCACTTGGAATAGCCCCAACCTGATTGTAGACAAGCCCTGCTTCTGGCTGGTGTAAGCAGGCTCAGGGGAACTTGGCGAGTATAAAACAGGCTGATGACATTTTTGATGTCAGTTTGAAATTGGTCTTCATTTTTCTTGTGTCTTTCAGGAAATGCCTTGAGAAGGCCATCAAATAAACACCAGTGGGCTGGGCAGTACTCAAACAATGAGGTCCTTTGAGTAATGTAGATCAAACCCATTTAAGATACAGCAAGACAAAGTAGTCTGACAGAAGAGCTGAACCAGCTGTCACCCAGGAATGAAGTTTCCAGAGTTCATTGCAAAGTTTTAGGGCTGTATAGCTACCTTGCATCCACTTCTCATGCCTCTCCTTTTGGTCAGATACCTGCAGCAGACCTACTTCAGCAAACTGGGTTTCTTCAGCTTTGTTTGGGAAGCCAAACTGCCTGCGTAGCGGTAGATAAGTGCCATGACTACAGCAGAACTGCATGTTCTCCTGTGAATTTGGCTTCTTTGCCAAGCAAAGGCCTCTGGAGCAGGAAAGTCTACAATTGCAGTCTAGATGATGAGATGACAGTTTCCTGTATGGAAAGGTGAACCTATGTAGGGCTGGACAACCTCTTCCAGCCTTTCCTAGGAAGAAGAAGCAAGGCTCTAGTTCTCAGCACCATGGTACTCAAAGAAACCTGCTAGCCACCCCTTTGCCACCAGTCCAGATGGTTTAACAGGATGGGAGGTGGAGTCACAGGTGAAATTAGGCTATTTTTTATATATTTTTTTAGTCTTTTTATTTTATTTATTTTTCCCAAACCTGTGCCATAAAGAGAAATTAGTCTGACAGGGTTGGGACCCTCCCAGCGAGAACAAGGCTGTTTTCATGATGTCGGGAGAGGCTGTGTTTATATGGACCTGGATCTGCTGGAGCCCAGGCTGGGGAGAGAGTTTCCTGCGCTTTCTCCCTTTCTGGATTTGGAGTACGCAGGGGGGTGTTGTGGGGAAGGGCAGGTCCCACTTGTTGGGCAGTTGTATGATCCCAGGGTGCGAATAGCTGCAGTGTGCGACAGAGCGGGTTCAACCCTCAGTTCACGCAAACAGTCCTTGAAGTCCAAAGGGGATTCTGTCCTCAAGGAGCACAGCAGCATCGGTGTGGGGGCAGGAAATACTTCTGGGTTTGTTTCACCTTCTTCTGCCTGGGATATGGGCCCCGGTGCACTGTGCGTAAGAAAAGCTACGCCAGCCTGTTTGCAAAAAAAATGTCTTGTATGGGTTTAAATGCAGATTTTGGTGGCAAGGCCACGGAGAATGAGGCCTGCTGCTCTCAGGGTTGAGCTTCTGGTGAAGCATTTGAGGCTGGGAAACCCCGGCCTCGCACAGTGCTGTGTAGCAGGCATGACAATGCCATGTAAAAGAAGTCCCCTGAAAGGCTTTCAGAAGTCAGAGCAGCTATACAACAGCCTGGGAGCTTGTTAGCTCCCTTGCTACATCTGCCTTGAGATGAACAAGAGCCCCCATCAATGCCATTTCGCCCTTCGGTACCTCAGGCCCTGCGCCCACCCCACCGGCTCAGGACAGACCCCCAGACAGACAGACAGACGGACAAGGATGCACTTGCTCTTACCCCCACACTTCTTTTTCTCCCCTTTTTCCTCCATGGCTTTTTGCTTTTAAAGGTTGCTGCTGACAAATCTATCTATTTGGGGCAAATTGTCAGTGAGAAACTTCCGCTCGAACTCTTTGGGACAAAACTGCCTCTTTGAAAGGGTAAATCCCGTTGCATGAAGGTCTGAACAATGGCCAAATGTGTTGCTGCTACTGCTGCCGCTGCTGCTGAGGCCGGGGCTGTGACAAAGAGCGGATTAATTGGTGCCGCGGCTGACTGGTTCGAGATGGCTCCACTCAGCCCGCGCTGCGGGGAGCCCCATTGACTGGGCCCCGAGTCCCACTTTTCACAAACTCCAAACAAAAGTCAATTTCTTTTTTATAAGGCGAGGGAAGAAAAAAAAAATCAGTTCATGTTTGAGCTCGGGAAGTTGACTTGTTGGATTATAGGGCGTCATGCTCTCTCTGTCTGTCTCTCCCATGCTTTAAAGTTGCTTCTCCCCCCAAGGGAAGAGTGAGGAGGGAAAAATGGAAGGAAAAGTGAGCCATCCTCATCAGCGTGAATGTGAGAGTGGGTTCTGGGCCTGGACTCCATGACTGTGCTGAGGACTCATCCCGAGCTCTTATTTAGTGGAGATAAACTTCTCCAGCCATCTGATACTGTTCTCAAAGATGTCTGCAGCACATTCAATCCTCAGGTAGGGAACGAGGCAGAGTTAGTGTGATCAAAGTCAGCATATCCATACAGGACTTCCTGACTGGCAAAGTCTCCTGTCCTCTTCTAACAGGTAAGGTTTTCTCATGTGAAAGTGGGCAACACAGCTGGGTGTCTTACTTCATCCTTGTCTTTTTCTGTCCCCTGACTCTAAGCATGTCCCACCAGGGAATGCAGAATGAGGTTCTCAAGTGATATTTCCCCTGCACTCAGAAAAACTATAATACATATAGGAGCAATCAGAGAGTGAGAGAGGAAAAAAGAAACAAACCCAGGGGATTACTCTTGTGCATACAGATGTTAATAGCCATTACCAAGTTGGCACAGTTTCTGTAGCTGAGGTTATACTGGAGCATTTTGGGAAGTTAATCCCTGTAATTGGTTTGGTAATCTTGTGGTATTTGAGATATCACTTAATCAATATTTAGCTTTTCTTTCGGAAAATAGTGATCCCCCCAAAAAAGACAGAGGCTATTATCACATGTAACTGCTGACCCTCTCCTCCTGGCGGTAGTATAGTATCAAATCTCCTAGTTACCTGCAATTTATTTACATATATTTTGTCTTTGCAGGGGGACATTTCACACTGGATTCTATTTCTCTCTGTTATGCAGAGTGAATCCTTTGATCTGACTCTCGCTAATTGCTTTGACATACAGGAGAGGGAGTACTGCATCCAACAGTTAAAGTTAATTCCCCTGTTTTTTTAAACAGCATTTTCTGCAACCTATTCCTACTTTAACAGGAAACACTGTTTTATCACCCACAGCTTTGCTGCAGACTATATGGCAGGCAAACAGAGCTTGAAACTAGGGTAGAAGGGTACAGAGTGCAGCAGTTTGATTTGAAGTTCATGATAATTCTCATGTGTTCCCTCTGTGAATTCTGCACATGAATTTTCTGATTTTTTAAGGTCCAAATAAAATGATTACAGATTTTATTCCGTCCACTTTTCAAGTAGAACTACCTTTGTAAAAAAGGGGAACAGTGGGAGCCAAACAGTAGGAACATCTGTTCACGTTATCCATGTAGCTCTCTGCAAGTATAGCCTAACTTGCAAAGAGCCTCTGGCTTCATTGCTGAGCTATAGGATTTAAACACACACCCCACCTTGAACCTTTGACTGTGACCTTCACTATGTCACTGCATTTGCTTTTACCCTGTATGGTGTTCTTTGGCTTTTGGCTAACCTGACACTGGAAAGACTCTGCTATCTTCCCAGCATGATCCTCTTTCTGTCTGTGTTGTACATCTATATATAGTTTAGAATTAACCCAGTTCTGATTTTATCAGTGAACAGAGAGAGCCATGAAACAACAAATCTATAGAAAGGTGAAGTTATTAATTTCATTTATTCTCCCTTTTATTCCCCTTACAAGAATCCATCGAGGAAACTATGAAGATATAGAAGGTGAAATCTCTGGTATTATACGTTAAGTCTGGCACAGAGGTCTGTACGAAGTAGAGGGATCCTGTGCTGGGATTTTCCTCACTGTTGGGTTTGCCCTTAGAGTCTTCATGGTTTCCTAAGAGGAGCTTCATTAGTGTGCAGAAGACAATAGAACAAATTATACTTTTCATTGTGCCCCTATTCTTATGCTCCTGGCTGTCAGCTACCAAGCTCTCCTAAAACTAAAGATGGCAATTTTCAGCAAAGCAGCTGAGTTGTGGGGAACTCCAAGGGAAGGAATGGTCTGATATGTCAAAGGTGTTGGAAAAATCAAAGGGAAGGAGGCTGGAGAAGAGGCGGTTAGAATTGACTAGAAGGACATCATTAGTGATTTTAGAGAGAGCAATTCCTGCAGAGTGAAGTGGCTGAAAACCAGACTGCTGAGTGTCAGAGAGGTGAGTTCAAGAGAATGGGAGTAAACTAGTCATTTGAAAGGATAAGAGGCAAAGGAGATGAGAAAGGCATAATGGTATGTAGAGGAGGGTTGTTTTTGCAGGGGCTTCAGAAGCTTATTTGAAAACAGATGAAGAGAGGGATCCATAGAAAGAGTATGCCAGTGAGTCTGGAGAAGGAAAGTGCTAATCAAAGAATGAGTAGGGATGGGAGGAGGCTGAAGGGACCCTAGCAGGGAGTAGATGAAGAAAGGATTTTTTTCCAAGGATAAATGCAAAGATGCAGAGGAAGAACACAAGGCTCTGGAGGCATTCACTAGACCATGTGCCTGGATGAAATAAGGCAGTGCAGAGGCTGGCAGAGTTAGTAGTTAGTGGGTGTGGAAGGGCAACAGGGGAAACTGAGAGAAGAGTTATGGATAACTATCACCGGATTGATGGGCTAAAAGGAGGACAAAGCAAGACAAAGAATTCAGAGCAGCCAAAAGGTAACTGTGGCACGCACAAGATGTACGAGGCAGAAACAGCCATGCGGCGAGGTCAGTAACTCTGTTGAGCTGGCAACTAAAACCTGAAGCTCTTAGAAGAGGACTTGAGCTGCAAAAATCAACAAGAAAAACGTAATCAGCGACAATGATGAGAAGGAATAGTTGCAAGGAACAAATTATGAGGCAGCAGATAAGAAAACAGGCGAGAAAGGGACTGGCACCACAGCTGGCGGACATGGCAGAATTCACAGTGAGGCAAAGAGAACTGGGGAGAGGAGAGTGCCATTACATACCTGCAATTTTGACACATTAATCTAGTTTCAGGCACGGCCATAAGGGTTTCCAAAGCCCGTAGTCTTCTCTCAGTTGGAGTAGTTGGGAAATATAAAAGAGACTCTTAGAATAAAACAACAGCAACAGCCGTGGAAGAATCTATGGATTATCTTGTTTTCTTTTTCATCCATGTAAAACCCTTGGAATCCTCAGAACTTCTCAGATACCAGGATTTGCATCTTGGACAGATGGACTTGCCTCCTGAGCCTGTTTTGGTTGGTTGCTCCCTACCTAGACAGTCTAATGTTCAGCAAAGGGCTCTCCTGCTGGGACTGAGCAAAGTGTTTTCATTCACTTCTGGTTTTCTCTTTGGTGCCTACGATCAACATACAGGTGCCTATATCAACCCAGAGGCACTTAAAGTACCTGATTTTGGAGATAAACCCTTTGCTAAAAAATCTCTGCTATTGCACAGTACTGAGCAGCTCAGTCACCCTCCCTGTGTCTAAGACTGCTTTGTAAGTCTACTCTAGCTCATCCACAAAGCTCTGGTAATGCAAAGGGGTCTGAAGAAAAATAAGAATATAGTTGTGCCTTTTCATATCACAAGAACCACATGGATGGCTCTTGGTTTCCAAGAGAAGCAGGCCTATTGCACTGAAACGTCGCTAAAGTCATCCTTGCGTTGGGTGCTGTGTTTGCTGGTATGAGTTAGGCAGCTGGGTGGAGTTGATTTTTCACATCTGCCAGACATGCAGATGTTATAGTACCTACCAGGATGCCAGTTGCACTGGTTGCACTGTGCTCACCCCACCTGCTCAGCCCCATTGGGTAAACATGTGTAACCTTGGTGTGGGGACAGTTGGGTACTGCTGAGTGTGAAGACAAGACTGCTGCAGAGAATCAAGGTAATCAGAGGTGATCAAGCCTCCTGCTTCTCAGAGCCCAGTTTGCCTCTGCCAGGCGGGGAAAGAGACACTGTCTTTTTTTCATGTAAATTAAACACATCTGGTATGGAAACCACCAAGAGGCAACAACTGTGCAGCCTTGCTCTGCTTTGTATAAGGTCACTTCTGAGAGTTCAGCTCACTCTAAAGTTGTGAAGGACAAGGACTGACATCTCTGTTTCTGTTGGGTTCATGGGCTTCCACAGAAGAGTTCATTGGACAGAGAAAGCCCATATGAGCCTCCTGGGTTGGGAAGCCAGTTTATCAAACACCTCAGGGCTGAGGAGACGGCAAGGTGAAATTTCTGAGGTCCAACTCCAGTCTTGCCAAGACAATTGGATTCAGTGAGCTATGTGCCCAAGACTTCACTACCAGTTCATTCTAAAAAAGATCACTTTTGTGCTGTGAGAAGGCAAATTAAATGCATTTAATAGAATCATAGAATGGTTAGAGTTAGAAGGGACCTTAAAGATCATCTAGTTCCAGTCCCCCTCTACCATGGGCAGGGACACCTCCCACTAGACTGGGTTGCTCAAAGCCCAATCCAGCCTGGTCTTGAACATTTCCATTTCAGGAGCCCTGGTTTATACTCTCTGACTGTAACTTGTTTTTATGGTCATTTGTGTGAAATCATTGTTGTTTCTGGATGAAAACTGAGCATAATTTAATTTAACTGCACACCACCAGGTTCTGCAAGGCTATCTGGTAAAACTAATTGATTTTCTCCAGAAAAGGATAGACTGAGCTGGGAGGAGGCATCAGCCTCTAGCTGCTGCCTCTTTCACAGGCTGCGAAATATGACTTTAATGTCAGAGTAAGAAGGTTAAGTCCAGTTCTGGGTATGCACAACCCTGTGAGTTGTGTCAAGAAGAGAAATAATGAATTGCATTGAGATGCAAAGGCAGTTCCTGTGAAATATTTCCACAGATCACTTATTTAGTTTGAAATTACAAGATTTAAAGTGTCATGTTCATTACTGAGGATGATGTCTTATGCTTTATTCTACTGAGTGTTAACCAGGTTTTCCCAATTAATTAGTCATTGGATTATTTGAGATGCAAAGACAGTTAGAACAGTATTCCAAGATATCTAAGCTATTTTCATCAGAGCCCTTTCTTGCATTGTATGAACAAACAGAGGAGATTAATTTGACTTGCCTTTAGAAATCTGAATTGCAGAATTGGTTATCTCCATCTCCCTTTATGCTGAGAAAAAGATGTTCTTATAATGCATTCCTCAGAACTATTTTGGATTTCAAATTTTGGATGAGATTAATTGTATCGTAGAAGTACCAATTTAGTAGACGCCCTAAAAGTAGCCGTCTGCTTCCTGCCAGGTGAATCCCAGACAAGATATTTAAGGACCTTACTGTTTAAGTGGGCAAAGAAGGCAAAAGGTAGAAGAGCAGAAATATTATCTCCATCTCACAGATTGGGAACAAAAGTGCAGAGGGACTGACGGTGGGATTTATCTGACCACAACGTAGACTTTTGCAGTACTAACTGAAAGTCTTCAAGTTTGGTATGTTGACTCTTCATAGTAAATTGGGAAGACTCTTGTGCAGAACAGTTCACCCTTCCTGTACCAGCCAAAATAGGCTCTTCTGGGTTAGTAGTTATATGACGCCTTTCCTTCCACTGACTGTCAAGGCATCCAGTCTCACAAGGCTCAGGTGCAGGTATCTTCACATGGATATTAAAAGTCAAGTGAGATGAATTCCCCTCGGGTCCATGTCACATGGGAGGTTTGTGTTGGTGCCTGAGAATGAACTCAATTTTTCTGAGAACCTTCTCCAAAGACCTCTCGCTTTAGTACAAATACTCCTTCTGAGGCAGACCCTAACACAGGGGACCTTGAAAACTTTCATCAAGCCATAAAGGGCAATACCTAACCATCAATGTGGGATCACTTGTCTCCCAAAATGTCTGTCTTCTGAATGGTCAGGCACACCATTGCCCCATTGTGCTGTTCAGCTGGAGTAGGCTAGAGCCCTGGACTTCCACCTGTACTCCAGCTGTCTGGTGGCAGTGACTAGCAGAGGGGGGGAAGGTGTACTTCGGTGTACTTCTTCTTTTCTATATCTTGGTCCCAGACATGTCATTTGATTGTCTCGCCTCAGCAATCAAACTCACTTGACGCCAAACCTCCTTTGGGACCTTGCAGGCAGAAATGTAAAAGACATGTTTAACTGAAGATATTTTTGAAAGGTGTCACAGCTCAAATTTCCTCAGAGTTAGGTGTCCAATGCCAGGCTGTTCCTACAAGAGACACTTGGGAGGATGATTAATGTACTTTGCACCACCACCTGGAGAACAGAGCAAAGAAGCAATAGACGCCATCTTACACACAAATTATTCCATTAGATAACGTGTGGCAGATGGTCTTAGAATCAAACCATCAAAAAAAAAAATTGTGAATTTGAAAACTCAGACTTTTAGTTTGGCATGTTGCATTTTGCATTTCTACAGTTTTCATACTCAATCAGTTCAAGGCTTTTTTTTTTTTAATGCTACCTTGGTGGAACTCCTCTAAAGATGGAGAAACTGAATCAAGGTCAAAATGACCATTTTCCCTTGTGAGCCAATGGTAGTGAGGGATGAGACTGGAGATAGCCTGGTTTTCAGGCCTCTTAATCACCATATCATGCTTCCTCCTCAGTTAATCCAAAAATGCCTCCAAACTATTCTGTCTTAATTTTTTTTTTTAATTTTTTTTTTTGTGATGCAAATTTTGAGCTTAGCATGTTCTGTTGAGGAATACGGGTTGCACAGTCAGATGCTGGTGCAGGGATGTATATCTGTATGTTTATATCGGGGAGCAATTATTACTGTCTTTTACTCTGCTCTCTTGTTCTCTGCTGAGTAGAGAAAACTAAGAACAATTAATTTCATGTCTCTTCTGTAAGCCAAAGAAGCACTCTCAATCTTTACTTTCAAGAAGCAATTAACTTCAGGTTTATTAGTCAAGTTGTGCTATGAAGTTTCAATCTTTCATTGTACACTGTGAATTTTAATTACAATTTATTAAAATAATTTAATTGACTTCAGTCAATGGGCGTGAATGAGGGCAGAATTTCCCTGAGAAAGCTGTAGACAGAAGAAAAGGCCACCCATCCTAAATGCCTTCTGCCTGCCCTTTTTTGGGTTGCATCAGACTGTTTGAAAGAGGGCTGCATTTATCATCTTTGATGCCTCCAGCTCAATGGTCAATTCATATTAGATTCCACAAAAGGCAGTGAACCAAATTCATCTCTGATACAATTCCATTGACTTCAATGGTCTTACCACAGGGATTAATCTGGCCTAATATTATAGTATTAGAATGCATGTGTGTGTACTATTAGCCCAGACTCTTTGCTGGAGATCATGCCGTCTAAAAGCTGATAGCTGTTGCAGTTGCAATTTGCTCAAGAAATCCAATTCCTTTTGTTGACCCACTGAAGTTCACATTCCAAAAAAAAAAAAAAAAGAAGACCAAAACCCCCTTCAAATCCCTAACCAATTTGAAACCACAGCTGAATTTAGATGCATATTCACTAATTTGGTTTATTATGCATGCAAATATTGGTATAAAAGGTGTTTCAATTATTTTCTAAGGCAGGGACCTATGCATTCTCCACAGTCACAAAGAGTTTAAATGGAGTTATTTTTCCCTGCCTATAATCGTTCTCCCTTTTAAGTACCCAGGCAGAAAAAGTAAGTTTACTGCTTCTAGCACAATGGCTCTCTTCACTTTTAGGTTTGGGAGACCTGGGTGACCTACGAAAGTTAATTAGAAGGTTAACAAAGACTAAGGCAGAGTAGAATACAGCGCCTCTCCTCCAGCCAAAGATGTCATCCATTAATTAGGGAAATCGTTAAGGTGGCCTTTATTGAATCCATAGAAAATCGGCAGTTGGCGGTCGACAGTTTTGATCAGATTTTCCTCTCCCCAATAATACTACCCTTAATCGTAGGAGACGCGGAGGGTTCGGGGTGGGATGGGAGGGGTGAGGGGGAAAGTGTGTGTGCGGGTAGGGGGAGTATGTGTTTCAGCGACATTACAGTTAAACAGCCGCCAATTGTGACGGCTTTGATTCTCAGGCTTACATGGCATACTTTTTCCATGATGTAATCTTTATTGAACCTGGAAGCTTGGGGGTGGGGGGCAGGGGGCAAGTGAAACTCGCTGCTGCTGCTGCCGCCGCTGCCTCTCAGCCGCAGGAAGCCCTGGGAGTTAATATTGCAGTCATCATAGGCAGAGCTTGCTGCTTTTGCATGGTAATACGCTATCTGACTCCCCTTCCCTCCTAACCGAAGGCTGCCTGCTTCTAGCAATGAGAGCAAACAGCCATCTGCACAACACAGCCTTCATTTCTCCACAAATACATTCACTTTAAAGTTGAAGGGCCTTTTTGAAGACCCTCAATTTTTTTTTAATACTGTTTTTTTTTTCCCATTATAGTACCGAAGTGGTGTTGCTATGGAGAATTTCAAGTGAAATGTTAGACAGTCCAGATGTTTTAATACGTATATTTTTTAACCTAATGGAGAATTGGCTGGGTGGAGGTCTTTACTGGTTTAGGTTTCACATTTTTCCTCACATGTTGAATAAGCTACATCAAGGACAGTGATTACAGCAAGTCCAGCCTGTTCAGCATTGTAACCAGGTGACCTAGCATTGAAGTAGGGTCTTGTTTGAACATGCGAAGCCATCTCCTTTCAGGTGAGGAAGGCAAAGACAAGAGCTACTGCAATGTAGGATGTTTATGTTAAAGCAATGCCATCCTGGAACATATTGGCTGGAGCCATTGGTTTGAGGGTTTTAAAAAATGCAGCTGTTCAGATATCTAGGGGACTATGCGCCACGTGGTACAAAATGTGTTAGAAAGATAAAAGTAATAAAACAAGTGGATTAATAAAACTTTAATTGACAGATTTCTTCAGGATAAATTATACACAGTTTCAGGCCATTCAAGACTAACCAGCTACTGAAAAAATCTTGTACTTCTCCTTGCTCCCCATGTTCTGGTAAAAAGCTCCTTAACATTATCATGAATTTCTTTACCAAAAAGGATTCAAATGTGAAATACCAAGAAAAAATGTCTACATTTTAGAAGTTTTAGTATGCACACGGCACACATCTGCCTTATTGCCTATATCTTGCTGTATACTGCAGTAGATAGTACTTTATTTTATATGCGGCCTATAGCTCTAGCTCTTCCATAGAATATTTCAACCTTTACTTAGTATTTTTAATATGCCAAATCTGTCATATAGAAAGCAAGTATCAGCATAGAAACAGCAGCAAAGAAATGTCAAGCTGCTTCCTGTATGCTCCACACAACCCTCAGCTTTTCTGCATCCGTCTCCTTGTGTCAAAAGGGAGATGGAGCAAGATACACTCCATGAGTAAGGCTTTCTCCACGCTTTGAAGAGCTCCCAGAGAATTGCGATTTGACCTGGAGAGGCGTTGTGTTCCCACAGCTCTGTTTTGGACCTTTTTCTCTTTTAGGCTAAGAGACAAACTAACTCACTCATTGTGTAGCCACGGAGGTCCCCAGATAAAGTGCTATAAGAGGGTCACACACTATTATTCTTTTATTATGGAGCAGCAGTGGCTGTTCAAGAGTTACTGTGGATTTTTATATGTTTTCCTACTGCCTTTTGTCTTCTAGTAGCAGTCCTGTGGCTTTGAGAGCTTTGGTCTCTGACTAGAAGAGCGTTCCTAAATTTAAGGTGGCATCTTTGGGAGGCTTTGGAAATCATTCTGGGTAGGAAAACACAGGGTCCCTGTTGCTTAGGCATATTTTTGTATCACTATAGCTTCCATATTAAAATGCACGTGAGGGTGGAGAGCTAATGTCAGTATTAACTTCAGCACTCCTGCACTCCTGCAATTAATGTCCTGGCAATATTGAACAGCATTTGTACAAACCCCCTGGTAAGCAGTGCGTTACTAATGAAGAAGTTGTCAAGAGGATGGACAGGATGAAATATCAAGGGTGGAAGGAGATTCTTGTAGCTATAAGAAGCATACGAAGGTTGAGAAGGTGAATTGCAGGGTTTTTTTTTCTCAGCTGATACTGCTGGAGTTGCAGCCCAAATTTGTATCCTTAGTATGGAACTTTACTGGATTTTTCATGTGGTTTTGTTGGGTTTTTTTTTCCTTGATGGCTGTGGCTGGGAGCAAAGCAAACAGAAATAATTGCAAGCACAATTTTACAGTGATTTCACGGTTAATCCAACTTTGAGAAGGCTGGTAAAAGGTGCACATTAGTATTACTTTTTAACTGTGTTCAATATAGCTGCACTTATAAGTGATCGAGAAGTGCAAAAGTGGGTTTGGGTTTTTTTAATCCACTTAATTTAAATTTCCTAAAATGGCACAGGAAGGAATCAGTACAGGAGACAAGGCAAAAGAAGTTCAGTCAAAACGGTAGGAAGTTCTCTGGTTATCCAGGAGCCAGTTTTTGGCTGCCTGTGCAGTTTCTCCCCCTGCCATCTTCTGCAAAAACATTATGGAAGGGATCTCTGAGGAAGTCCAGATATCTAGAAGGCAGATATTTCCACCTAGCTCTAGGCATCTGGTGCTGTTTTAGTGTCCTGAGTGTCATTTTCTATTCAAGGGAGACAGAGGAACACTTGTAAAGCTTGTTCTTTTGACCTGTTTCAGACTCACATGTCAAGATGAGATGAACTGTGCCCTCAACATGCCTATTCCCCTCCTTGGAGTATAAAGGGGATCTGGACAACAACTTCA
The DNA here is from genome assembly GCA_013399435.1 of Arenaria interpres. NCBI lineage: Eukaryota > Metazoa > Chordata > Aves > Charadriiformes > Scolopacidae > Arenaria > Arenaria interpres. The sequence goes on along the minus strand of VXAK01012442.1, from coordinate 54,964 downwards.
TCTGAGTTAGGCTCAGCCTTGAAATTGAGTGCTGTAGCTAAACCATAAGTAGTTTCCAGTGAATGCACTCCGGCATATAACACCTTGACAACACCTTGTGGAAGGAATGGAGTATCACTGGAGAGCTATGAGGTGGAAAAGGAGCTAGCTAGAGAAGATGACAGTTGCCTCTGCTGAAAGGGGAGCTGACACGTCAAGGAAAATCGCTCCTGGAGTTTCTCAAGAAGATTTATATTTTTAATTAATATCTGGGTGCAAGACATATGAACATCAGGTATGCAGAGAAGAGCAGGAATATCCAACAAGAAGAACTGATGGCCTTTACAAATATAATGGAAATGATTTGTAATCGTGCAAAATGCCCTTAAGGATTAATTGGTAGGATTTCTTCTTGAGGCTAATAGTTTGTTACGTAGAAATGCAAAAGGGAAAAAAAAGACCTTCTATTACTGACTGCACTCTGACCATGAGACACTAAAGTTATAGGGTTGCCAAGTAGGCAAATGAAATTCTAAGTTATATCAAATGAGCTGTTTCCAGTTGAGAAAGGAAAACAGGAATGCGGTGCTCTGCCATGCACTGAGACTTCCTGTGGAATTCTGTGAACAAAACCTGCAGAAATGGAGGGTATCACAAGTGACTAAAATAAGGTCTAAATACCCAAGAAAAGAGCATGAGACCTTACAGAAGGGATTAAAGCAACATCTGAAGGCTTTGCTGGAAGGCTTGTGAGATGGCCTGAGACTGGAGGTAAAATTTTTTGGGGGCAGAAGAAGCTGGAACAAGCTCAAAATAAATGAATAAGGAACCAGTAACCAGATGGCTGAGGACCAGCAGCTTTTCCGGGGACAGGGGAGGCCAAAGAATCTTTGGCAAGCTTGGATGTTACTAGCTGAGCAGGATGGCAGTGGGGATTTAAAAAGCTAAAAATACCAACAGCACAAGGAAATCAGAAAGTTGCAAAAGTCAGAAACCTGACGTGAAATTAAGGCTGTCAGAGGACTTCTTAACTAGCCTTAACTAACACTATCACAACTGCAGAAACCAGAAGGGAAGAAGTCAAACAAACTGTCCCAATATATAAGAAATGGAAAAAAATAATATGCAGTGAATGATCTGAGGAAGTAAGCCCAGAATCCTTTACCTCGTCATTTAATGTGTAGCCCCAATCAATGGCAGAGAAGATGGACAGTGTTTCCCAGGAACTAAACATGAAGCCTCATCTCCAGCAAAAAAACCCAGGCTCAGTTGTCCACTCCATTTCTGAACCAGGGCATGTGGTTAAAAGCTAGAAACCAGCCCACTAGGCTGTAGCTCAACAGGGATGTCAGAGAAGAGAAGGGGAGAATCTACCTAAGCTGTGGGGGAACCTGAGGAGCCTTCCCTCCTGGAACACCTCCAGCAAGGGCTGCCAAGATGCTTTGGCAATGGACCAGTTTAGAGGGACTCAGCTGGACTTGGCCTGGCCTGCAAAGATCAGCGAAAGGAGGCCAGAACCATTCTGAGAGGTGCTGGAATTTGCCGCGGGGCTTGAATGCAGCTCTATGCTGAAAGGGGACATTGCTGCAGGAGAGAGACAGGATGTCAGCGCTGTGGACATGGTGAGTATGGGCGAGAGTCTGATACGGGGGGGTGAGAATCCTCCTGATGGCACTTCTGAGTGATTAGAAGGAATGATATAAACGGTTTGTGTGATGAGGAAAATGGTTGCTAAGGGAAGCAGTCCGCTTAACTGCTCATTTGAGGGGGTCAGGTAGGGAAGTGCCACAATAAGTATTATCTGGAGTGTGGCCAAAATGTAATAACTGGTGATACCCAGTGAAAGCCCTTGCCCAGCTTTGAAGGGGGAAAGGTGCAACTTATTGACCTGAAAGTCAAATTGTGGAAGTACAAGGCTCAGAGATGCTAACCCAGCCATCTTAGGCAGGTGGATTGACCAGCTCTGAGGACAGTGGGCACCAGCTGAGCGTACAGGTTGTTGGGTGGCCATGGGCTGAAGTCAGGAGACACCATGATGGGGACCATGTAGCCTGCTCTGTACTCTGTTGTGAAAGGTCAGTCTCTAACAGTGGGATCTAGACTGCCACCCTTGCAGATGTGGCACGCATGAAGTAAATGAGCTGAAAGTGTCCGATCTGTATCTTGTTTATAGGAAAAGGTGTCGTAACACAGTCTGTACTCTGCTAGTAGAAGAAAGCTGAGGAGGATCCAAAATTGGATCTGGGATTCCCGTGAGATCTGGGAAATCTTGGCAGTGAATGCTGCTGGGCATCAGGGCCGGTGCCTGCGAAAGCAGGCTGCTCTGGAGCAGCAGTGCAGCTTTGAAAGTAATCCCATGGTGACTCCCACTTGCTGCAGGCTGGCTCAGTGACAGAGCAGCTGTGGAGCGTATGAGCTCGTCTCCTGTCAGAGAACGCTACTGGGGAAGTTCAGATGCCCACCAAATATGCTCCAAGCATCCCATCCACTTGTGTGGTGGGGTGTTTGGTCCAGAGAAGCTGGCTAAATGTTATATGAAGGAAACTCCTCAGGCTGCATGCAGTGTAGATTTGGAGGCCAATAATTGTGTCAGTCCTTTGTGGGGCCAAAGTGCTTGCTAACACGGTCACAGCCAGAGGATGCAGTAACTGTGCAGTTGTGAGTTATGGGCAGCAAACAAAGAAAGGGCGAGTGCTGGGTCAGGACCTCTTTTAATGGTTTCATTTAATAAAAAAGACCATGAAGCTGCATTTCTGGTAAGAATTCAAGAATGAGTTCTCAGAGTCCTGAAGTCACTAGTTTTGCTTCATAGTGAAGACTAAAGGCTCGTCTTCAGAGGCACTGACTGACCCATTAAACTGCCCCACACTGTCTGAAGAGAAGACATCGTACAGACCTAAAGGTGACTTCAGCAGTAACTGGCATGTTATCTACCAGTCTGGTTAGGGCAGACAACAGTGTGTGTCTTGGTACCGAGCGGAACGTGCTGAAAGAAGTAATGCCATAGTAGGTGCAATGGCTCTTGTGAGCGGGTAGCACCTTGGATATTGCAATGCTTCGTTCTGGTTGCCATACTCAGTTTTAAGAAGAATTGGCAAGTGGCAGTGGAAGCAAAGAGCAGGGGTGAAGGGCAGGAGACAGCATTTCTACTGCGTCAGTAGGCAGCACTTGAAAGTGCCGGCTCCTGGCTCACACTGAGTGATCTTGGAAGCGGTCACTGCAAAATAGGTCCCTCTCAGCCTGTCTGCTGTGCTGAGATGGCTCTGGGCACACTCGGAGACTGCTGGTAAGAAAGACCGCATTTACAACCAGCCTGGGATCAGATCAAGGCTGCCACTGAAATTGAGCTTCCTGAAGTGAGAGTTGCTCTGAAAAGAGGTACCTTCTTTTGGACACACAACCCAACGAGAGAGAGAGTTTTGTCTAACAAAAAGAAAAATATGGCTGTGCACAGGGCTGGGCACTTTCCCAGGCAGTCACAGATGCGCAGAGTTTTGTGGGGCTCTGAATTTACTACGAAGGGCTTATTTGTGGATTTGCCAGTATTGCAGAGACACGACATAAACCGGGTGGGAGAGACACACCGACTGCGGTGCCTTCTGAGACTTAACCACTTTCAGAATTAGAGTTGCTCTTGTCTTGGCAGATCCAATGTTAAAACCCTTTCATGCAGGCCCAGATGCTAGTCCCTGTAGACTGGGGGCTGCTCTGAAACAAGAATACAAGGGATTTGTGAAGTTGTAGATTTAATATTTAATTTATAAAGTTGAAGATCTAATATCAGCAATGGTCTAAGTAATCCAGAGACTTTTTAAACAGGGGTTCAGAGAGTCAGTTTGCCTGGAAATGGGACAAGTGTTGGGGTTTTGTACTCACACTCATGTCCCAGCATAAGAAAAGCATTACAGACACCTTGTCCCAGCTGCCTGGTGGAAGTTAGTTGGAAGCGTTGTCCTGTGCCAGATTGCTGGGGAGAGGTATTCCTCTGAGAAGATTGTCTCTCCACTTCTGTAATGCATTCAGGTGCAAAGGTTTTTGGTGGGTGCCCTGAATGCTACTAGACGCAGGATCAGGCACGCTGGACAAATGTAGGCACTTCCCAAAGACTCTGTCTTGGATGTGGCAGGTCAGGTAACTAAAAAATCTATTGGCAAAGGTACTTGTCCACGAGTACTGCAGAACTGTCATCATGACAAAGGGATGGAAAATGGTGTAAAAGATGGAAAACTTACCCGGTGCTGGTTCTGGTACAAGCTGATGATCTGAAATGCCTATTAGCTCAGCTCTGAGCTACACAAGAGTTTTGAAACTGCTGGATATTTGGAGAATGCAAAAAATCTTAGGCAATCTATTAGAGGATTTGTGGTGAGTAAAGCACTAGAAAAAAATGTAAGAAATTTGGCAAGAAATGAGCTCTTTGCAATAATAAAGCTATTGGGATAGACTAGACATACAAGAGTAAGGAAGAAGCTGGTTAAGGATGTATTATAGAAAGGATGTAGATCGGAAGCCCAAGACTTTCTTTTGGTCTTCTGAACTTTTCCTGCAATCAGGAACATCCTCAATGAGGGAGAAAGTCTCCCATACTATTGTACATGGCACAAATACACAGCACACATTATACAGCTAAGGACTGTAGGTCACATCATCAACTGGGACAAATCAGCACAGCTTCATTTACTTCCACAGAACAACACTTGTTCCCCCCAGCTGCAGATGCAGCTCCTCTGTGCTCTTCTGCTCTGCTAAGTGAGCTGTTTTTCCCAGAAACTTGGTTTTCTGGGTGTTACATTTTGCTGTGGGCGCTGGGAGAAGAGCAAGATGCGTTCTCCAAGAGCGGACCTTGGAAATAGCTGGGAAGATAGCTCCTTACACAGCCACCACTTGCCACCTTCTCCTGCCCCTGAGGCCAACCCAGCATGCTTGGTTAGGATGGGTCTCTTAGGCTCTGCTGCAGAGAGGGAGCTGCCTTCCTGACTCCTGCCAGCTCTGATGTGCCTGTAAGGCCTTAAAGGAGGAAGGAAATTTTGTTTACTTTTTCAGAGGGGGAAAGGTGTCAAAGAAAGAAATGCTGAGGTGAGTCCTTGAAGGTTAGCTGTGTTCTGATCAACATGAGCCCCTGTCTACCTCTCCAGAACATGCAGACAAAGTGCATAGTTACTTCAGAGCGAAAAATATGTAACCCCACCTGCTGCAGTGGGAATGGATGAGGGGGAAAACTGAGAGGGAACAGGATAAACTGGGGACATGATCTAGGAGATAGTGAAGGGCAGAGACCCATTTTCACCCTGCATCCTGTACAACACCTCACCCAATGACTCTGACTGCTGAGAGACTGTGAGGCTTTTCTGTAGCATCCGCACCTAAGGAGGAGTTTTTGGTAGGACAAAAGATACGGATGGAGCTGTGCCCCATGAGCTGGAGGGATCTGGGAGGAGCAGCGGCACCCACAGGGGATGCTTGGAGGGAACAGAAGTTGGTAGGTACAGACTGAGGCAGTGTGGGAGGTATGAAGGAATTGGAGATACGTCAAGTTTGCAATGCTGAGAGACAGTCCTGGAATGACAGGGGCCCAGCAGGTGTGGAAAGGAGAAATCTCTGCTTGGGAGGAACACCTTCAAGTCACTGTCTTCCTACTCTTTGTCTGTTCAGCAATGCCTTCTGGCATGTCAGAACGAGGGGAGATGTGCCCCTGGGGTACCTCCTTCTTACCTAGCCTGGCAGCAGTCACCACCTCACCTCCTAGTCCTTGCACTGGAGGTCCCAGGAGAGCTGGGAGGTCCTCTGTGCTTAGCACCCTCAAATGCTACAAGAAAGAGGGGATTTGAGGGCTCCTGTGTGCCTGCAGGAGCTCTCCTGCTCCGGGGATACCCATCAGAGATATAGGCTGGCAACAAGAACGTGCCACTCAATTAATTGATCTTGCTCTAGTAGCCCGTGGAACCAATGTTACTTCCTACCATGCCGTATTGCTTATAAAATCGCCAAATAGCAAATAAACTGAAAATCCAGACTTTCCAGGTCGTGAACTCTAGGCTGTCGCAGGCCTTGCCAGCGCACGCCGGAGCTCAGAGCTCAGCATCCCTCCCAGGGCCAGCAATCACACCCCAGCATACCGCCCCCCCCGAGAGCCCGCAGCCCCCCAAGGCAGCTCGGTGCTCCCTCCCGCCGGGGCAGTTACCCAGGGAGGCTGAGGAGGATCTGTTCTTTTGACTCTGGTGGGCTTGGGATCGGGTTTATATTCCTTTTGAAACCCTTGCCACATGTGCAAACAAGTTGCGCTGGGTGGTGTAATTTGAGAGCGAAATTAAATGAAGAGGTGACACGCCAACGGCGTACACAAAACAAGGGAAGCGTTTCCAAATCGCAAGCTGCCATGGAGCGAGGAGTTTTTACATAATAGCAAAATTAGGGTTTGGATGACTGGTATTCTTCAACAAACTTTTCAGAAATATTTCCTGGAGCAAACCCAAAGAGAGAATCCTCATTTACCCTATTCCTTTCAGAGGTAATTGAATTCACTTGTTTAGGGTTTTTGCCTCCTCCACCTTTCATTCAGCAGCGATGTGAATTCTGCTAATCTCTCTACAAAACAGTCAATCTCCTCTAGTATCACTAACCATCATTCAGCCACCCAGTAATGCAAAATTGCTTTGATCCCCTCCATTTGCTTCATCTCCAAAAAATATCTCCATTAAAATAAAAAATTTAAAAAATCTTTAATATACTCCGCCACCAAAAGAAATGTGTATGGTTAGTTCAGTGGATTTTTTATTTTTTTTTTCCCTGCAGTGGGTTGTTTGAGAAACCCTGGGAGTTAAGAAGACTGCAAAAGTGGCTGATAGCTTTGGGAACGGGTATAAAACGTTAACGTGAGTGTCCAAAAGGTTATGCAAGCTGTGGAAAATTACACAGAGGAGAAGAGGGACAAGGCAGGGACCGGATTAGTAGGCACTCCTTCTGGATACCACATTTACGAGTAAATCCCAGTTAGAGATTTTTCAGACTCTAGCCATCCTGCTGCACGCAGCTGCCCAGCGCTGCATTCACACTCTATTAACTTGGATAAGCGGGACGGTGCTTTCCACATCTATTCGGGGAGAAGATCTGAAAACCATCTCCCCAGGAGATTACATTACTTGCCGGTCACCTCTCTACTAGCCAAAACGCTCTCCCTACATTTTTGGGGGGCAGCTTACTGCAGCCTGTCCGCCTGCATTGAATGTACACTTTTTCACCGGTCCATTTTCAAATACTGATTTTCACAGCAATTGTTGCAAAATTAAAATCTGTTCTGAGAGAACACACCTGCACTCCTCCTTCTCTGTTCTCCTTCAGAAATTGCAGAAAGTTCAGAATTGCAGAAAGTGTAAAAAATACTGTACTTTTGTCTGGGAGGGAATACATAAAAATGACTCCTTCCTGCTCCTCCTTTTCTCCAGTTCTGAGGGAGCCACAAACACAGTCATTTCTTCACCAGTAAAACTGGATGCCTTTTCTCATTCCTCTACATCCCCTGGAAGAGAGTACGGCCACCCTCATACAGCACAAATCTCTGCTAATTTCTGTGATGAATTCACAGGCTAATTTCCTCCTGCCTCCTATTCTGAGCTGCCAGATCATGAGATCTGCTGCTGTAAAATACTCTGTAACACCTGGAAAAAAGTTACCGTGCTTTGAAGTCATGTAGCACTCTCCAGGCGAGAATCGCAAGGCACGCTGCAAACACTTGGAGCCAGATCAAGGGAACGCTGCAAGTGAGTCATTTTACTTGAATGAAACACACTTCCATTCCCCACACAAATATGTGTCTATATGTGTGCTTTTATTTTCCTAGACACATTAGTTTTAGTTATTTACCCATTTGTGCTCCAGATAATTACATGCTGCGGATTCAATTGGATGCAGATTTATTCTTCACTTCCTGTCCTAAATTCTCTGCAATTAAACAGCTGCTGTGTGCTTGGTGTAATAAATTTACACAAAATCTGGGATGGTTTGGCATAGCAGAAAGGTTGTTTGGCACGGGCTTGGGGCGGCTACATTGCGTACGACTGGCAACCCCTGCGTGGGTTATGCTTTCTCTCCCAAATGAGAATTGCCCTGCCGCTATGCAACCAGAACGGGCCGTTTGCATGACAGAAATGTTTACAAATTTATAACTTGTTTTACTCGGCTGTTTTGAATATTCTCTCCTAACCTNGTTTGAATATTTTTCCCTAACCTGAAAAAAAAAAAAAAAAAAAAAAAAGAAGAGAATTTCCTCAGCTTTCCTGGGCTAAGTCTTTTGGGGAGATCCAGTTGGAAAGGAACAAGAAGAAGAAATTCTTCAGGAAACCTCGGTCTGTGGAAATACCTCCACATCATTTTAGGAGGTGGAGCTTTCTCCCCTCGCTGCTGAGAAGGGTGGGAAATAGACAAGGTGGCCCTTTCACATGTTTCTGTGTGTACCACGACATCTTGCAGCCTTTTAATAAATTTTAATCCATTTTTAAAGTTAAATTTGTTACTAATCAAACACAGAGAGTGATCTTACCCTTTGCAAGGGCACACATTGTGCAGCATCTCTCGGTCCTCGCTGACCTGCACCCATCAACCTTCCTCCCTCGGGAGCAGATTTCAGCCCCCCGACTCAGAGAGTCCCCCTTTGATATCTGTGTCCTCGTCTCCCATGGCATTTGTGGCCTCAAATGACCGTGGTCGCTGCGCCAGCGTGAGCGGCATAACCACTCCTTTTTGGGGGAGCAGATGCAAAGTCTGCTCTAGCGGTGGGGCCTGTGGGCTAGAATTAGCGATGCACTTCTGTTTATGAGTTAGCACACGTGTCTTTTTGTTTCCTGATACCTTCTGCATAATGAAGTCAATGAGAGTTAAACTCCTCAGCTGTGATTCACATATTCATTAATCTCCTGCAGTAACAAGTACAAATTTTTACAGCGCATACAGTACGCTTATTACCAGTGTAAACAACTTGCTGCATCCAAAAAAAGTGTTGCAGGAATTAGGTCCCATTGTATTGAACTGAAGGGAAGAAGAGTTAGAAAAAATGTGCTGCGCGCTGCTGCCTGGGCCCAGACGGCTGCGATCTGGTTATTGCACAGCAGTAATTCTGGATCTTCAAGAGAGCGCCATCGTTTGCACAATTGTCACCGGAGTTTGCTGAGGCCCTGCAGGAATTGACAGGGATTTAGCAAGCCCTGGGAGTCACTTAAAAAATGCCTGAAGAAACAGCACATCAGAAAGCAAGACAATTCTTTTTATTTAATGTAACAATTCAGGGGTGAAATGATGCCCAGGCAAAAGCAGGGAGAAAATCATATTGGGTTTCTTCCGCAGGAGCTCCTGAGGCAGCTTCCTTCCCAGAGATCACCCCTCAGGCTGGGTTTTGGGATCGCACATTAAGGCATACCCTTCTCCCAAAGGGCTCTGAAGGCATTTCTGTGCCCTATCGGCTCCCACCCAGTCTTGACAGAGTTGCACTGCTGTGGACTATTGCACTGTTCCCTTCAGAAACCCACCCCTGGTACCCGTGCAGCTGCAGCATGGCAGATGCCTCTGGGATTGAAGAGAACGTGGTGTGCCCAGGATAATCCTCATAGGAAAGGCTGAAGGAACTCACGTATTTTCAAGAAGAAACCTCCCTCTCCTTCTTTGCGCTCTTTCCACAGCCTGTAACTGTGCCTACCCCTCCCCTGGAAATATCCAGCTTGCTTTGACTTAAATAAATTACAAGCTCAGCACTCCCTTGGCTCTTAGGCATTTGCAGGAGGATCATTTTCCATTTCCCAAACCCCTTTTGACTCAGCACTTGTTCGTGTTGTAGAGGATTTTCCCCTCTTTTCTTCCCCCAGTGAGCTGAAGGGGAACAGGATCGGGCTTGCGGCATAACGCTGCGACATTTCTTGTGCTTTCTGCTCCTCGAAGACTCAACTCTAATCCACGCTTTCTTCCTCCTGCGAAATGAAGTCAGGATTACCAAGGCTTCTGGTCCTGCTACAAGGGAGCTTTCAGCCAGATGAAAATGCTGCGGGGATGGAAGCAGTTAGGGGGTTATCAGCTCAGGGCTGCCTATAAAGATGTACGGAGAGGAGCATCTCTGCAAAGGAGGCTGACATGTTTAGTGACATAAAGTGGCTTGACTGTTAGCTTCTATTTTTTTCTTTCTAAATGACAAGACAAAGCCACCTCTGCTCTCCCCCAGCTCCCCTCACCCGCCCAGCCATCCCCTTCCCCCTAGATGCTTGGTGTTTCTTNAAAAAAAAAAGAAAGGGAGAGAGACATTTTCTTTCACAGAAGCCCTCAGAATTACAGTTCATGAACTATTCAGTAAACTGACCGGCATGAACCTCCCTTCAACGGCCTAATCTAAGGGGTGGATCTATGTGTTTTGTTGCTTGTCAAAAACAATCACTGCTCGGCCCATTACATTTACAGCACGTCGTCCTTTAATTGGTGTAACACACTGAGGGCTGAAAGGAAGAAAGTCCTACAAAAGCCCCCGAGTGAATGAACCCTGACTCACACAAAAATACTCTTCAGAAGTTCAGAGCTGGGCACTAACAAGGGAGGTAGAGAGTTAGTTTGAAAAGGGGTTAAGTTCAGAAATGTGCCACCTTGAAGACCCTCCCATCAAAGCCATGATAGCATTGACAAGATGCGGGGGGAAAAAAGTTAATATTCCGGCCTTTCGGGTTTGAAGGGAAGGCAGGGAAGGGCTGGAGATTCCTCCCGGCTCCCCTTCCCGGTCTAAGCCTTTTCATTTCGGGGCCGCTCTCATTGTGTCCTTCGGCTGCTTAAGGAAAAATACGAGAGGAAAAAAGAAAAAAAAAAAAGAAAAAAAGTAAAAACCCCCAGGAACAGCGAAATGCAGCGCTGGCCGGGCCGGCGGGGCGCTCACCCGGCCCGGGACAAAGCCTCGTCCCCGCTCTGAGCACCGCCGCCCGCCCGCTCACCCCCCGCCCTTAATGATTAGACTAATTAACAAAATCGATGTTTAAACGCCCGAAGCCACGCTTCGGGGAGAGAGCGNTTTTCTTTTCTTTTCTTTTCTTTTCTTTTCTTTTCTTTTCTTTTCTTTTCTTTTCTTTTCTTTTCTTTTCTTTTCTTTTCTTTTCTTTTCTTTTCTTTTCTTTTCTTTTCTTTTCTTTTCTTTTCTTTTCTTTTCTTTTCTTTTCTTTTCTTTTCTTTTCTTTTCTTTTCTTTTCTTTTCTTTTCTTTTCTTTTCTTTTCTTTTCTTTTCCTTTTCTTTCTTTTTCTCCTGTCCTCCACCTCTACACGGACTGTTGCTGCTGCGGGATTTCTCTCTCTCTCTCTCTCTAAAGATACAATAACTATTTTGATGTAAATGGCGAGCCTTGGGTGGGTCCCTGGGGTAGAGAGTTAATGATTCTTCTTACACCGGGCTGTTCTTTCACTTTTCCTGCGCGCACCATGTTAATAAATTAATGCACCTTTCATTGCTCCTACACGCATCAAACCTCAGCTTTGTATTTTGCGGCCTGACCCTCGTTCCTACACTTTTGTGAGCAAGTTGCCCCCATGCTACGGCTGGGGCACTTCTAAATGCAGCCCCATAGTCCTACCCAGGTTTGTAATCCGTCAAAAAGCCGTTGATTGCTGCAAGCGTTACTTTTCATTAAGAAAACTTAGAAGCAATTTGGAAGAACCCTTCTCAATGAATACATTTACCCCCAAACGCTTTTTATTCTTCGCCTATACTTGATGAGTTTCTCTGGCGCAAATCAGTTCTTACAGGCACAGAATGGGCAATCCCCTGATCCCCATCAATTGTCATCCAGAGTTTGGGCCACTTTGACCGCCAATAGTGGGGAAGTCAGAGCTAATCCTCAGAAGGAATCACGGGAAAAGAAAAGCAACAATAACCAAGTCAAGCGTAAAAAATGAAAGAGAAATCTCTATTATCACTCACTACATTTCCCAGCGATGTACTGAAAAAATCAGCTCGTTTGTCATTCGAGTCAGACACCCGGAGAAGAATATGGGGTCGTGGTGGGTTGGTAGACTCACACGACGTAAGGAACAATATTTTAGAGCAAAAGGCCTCTTCATTTGCCAAATCCTCCTCACATCCGCCATAACCATTAAATACAGACTGACTTTATTCTCTATGGGAAGAACAAGGGGAAAGGAGCCTTCAGCCACATAGCCAGACAAAAGTCCAAAGAGCCGGGGACCGGGGAGGCGAGGCGGGAGGAGAGCCACCATCCTCCTCCTCCTCCTCCTCCTCCTCCTCCGCACCCGCCCGGGCCCT
>VXAK01012442.1:0-30391 GCA_013399435.1 Arenaria interpres | reverse complement strand
GACCGGGGGGGGGTCAGGCAGCTCCGCCCGCGGAACAAAGCTCCGCTCCTCCCTGCGAGTGGAAAAACTCGAGCCGTTCTTGCTGATGTAGCAGTGCCCGGAGGAGCGCTCCGGCTGGCTTGCAGGTCGCTGTATGGCACTAACGAGGAGCGCTGGCTGGGCGCAGTTCTTGGAAAATTTCCAATTCGTGGAAAATTGGGCTCTGAAGCAGTGGCGGGTGATGCGCGTCCTTTATGGGGGGCCACGTTGCAATGTCCTTGGCTCCAAGAAGCCCTGGCTGGAGCCTCTGGACCCCACTAGTGGGAAACCTTGACTGAAGCTGCGTCGTCAGTTTACATCCTCCAGGCTCTTGATCATCTTTCTTTTTTTTTTTCTTTTTTTCTCTATTTCCTAGTGCTGGAGGTGGTTGATGGCTAGTATTGCCTGCTATTACCCAGTTTACCCATTTGCAAAAGTTAGTTCCCTAGGTGACGTGAGGATGACAGTAGTGGATGAGACCAAAGGACCTTTGTCTGTTCTCTGATGACCGCTAGAAGTGGGTGCCCGGGTAAGAGCACAAGCAGAGAGCAAGATTATAGCAGTGTGTCACCCAGACTGTGCTTCCCGTGTGGAGATTTCCAAAGTTGTATTTAGAATTGCTATTTATAAGAAAAATCTGTGCTCTTTAAGCCCAGTTAAACTTCTGGTGCTGCAGCGGCCTGCTGCAAACTGTTTCACAGCTTACTTACCTGTTGTGTGAAGAAGTATATAATTTTTCTGGTTTTGATGCATCGTCTGCTTGTTTCCCCTCAGTACTCGCTGCTTGTACTGGAAAAGGGCAGGGAATGTTTGTTTGGCGATTGTCCTCTCCAGGGAAAATACCTAGTCAGTGGTCTCTTGTTTTCATTTGCAAACCTGTGGTCTGTGTGTTTGTTTTGCATATGGAAGCTGTTTCATACCAGTGCTAGCTAATGTGACAGCGAGAAATTGAGCATGTAATTCTCTTGGGTGCTTTCAGCACAACGTTTTGGCTGAAGTTCGGTTGCAAACATATCCCAGTACTTAAAATATGTATGAACTCATTGCAGCTGCTGTTCTAGAGTACTGGCGGCTTGGGAGGGCTGGTCCAGTGTGTCCCCTGGAAGACACATCTGTATTAGAGAGCGTTTGGCTTTCCTTCTGTGCACGGATCAACTAACCAAATAAATAAAAGAGGTGACCTCATACGACCTCAGCCCATGATTGCAAGTCCTCAGATACCCGATGTTTTTATCTTTGCCATCCTGCAGTAGTTATAGTGCAGTGTAAAAGAAGCAGCCAAGTTAAGTTTTGGACATCTCTGAAATGTAGACTCCTCCTCACTAGGCTTATTAAAGAATAAACTAGGCAAACCTCCGTAAGGCATGATACAGGTTTACTTGATTCAATTTCGATTTGAAGTGCTTTTTCCCCACTCATGAATCCAGCTGGTGAGGAAATTTCACAGTTAAAGGCCTTTGTGAAGCAACCAGAGAATTTCCCGCATAAACAACTTCCTTGCATATCTGTTTGCAATTTAGTAAAAATGAAAGCAGTTGAACGTAGGAGTTGCCAGATGTGGCAATATTTGACAGTTGAGTCTCCAAGGGAAACTGCTTTTTTTAAAAAAAATCAACCTGTTTTAACAAAGAGAAGCAGAAACTGGATCTCTCATAAAGCTCTGTAAGAACATGTTTCTCGTTAAAGAGATTATTTTCTCGTATCTCCCACGTCACTTATCAAAGAGGCTTTTGGCAGCTTTGGCAGTTTTGAGGAGTGCTTAAGTCAATTTAGCAGCCAGAAAACAGAAGCTAGGGCACAGGAGTCAGCTGACTGGAGGTCATGGTCTCATATCAGTGGTTTGAGGGGAAAAATAAAGCTTTGAAGGAGAAAAACATTGTTCTGAATTCTGATAGGGATACCTCCAGCTTATCCTATAATGACTTTTATAGTTGCTCTGCATTTTTTTATTAACATGGTCCGGAGAATAAGTTGCTGTAAGAGTCGTGCCAGTGCCTGCTTTGAGGATGGGGTGCATTGGGTGCCTCAGTGAGACAGATGAGGGTGGTACCTTCTCCTGGGGAGGACCGGAGCCCAGCCTGGTCACAGGCTTGGGGGAGCACCCACGGGTGCTGCTTTGTGAAGGGCTGCTGCGTTCCTGGTATTGCTGCATTGGGGGAAGTTTGCTGCTGAGACAGTACGTTGGTTCAGTGGTTTTGGAGGTTGTTTTCTGTTGTTTGGGTTTGATTTGGTTTGAGACCAGTCCTTTGGGTTCACCTCCTTCAAATATTCCTTCAGCCTAACGAGAATGACCCCATCCTTCTCTCTGGCTGCATGTGCCTTGAGCTGGCTCCTGAGGCAGCAGTCCAGAAATGGATGAATATGAGCTACCTGGCAGGGGAAGCCCTGTCTCCCTTCTTGCTTTTCTTTCTTTGCAGTCGCATGCAGGCCTACTAGGTCTTCAAAGACCATGTGCTATGTTGCTTGCTGTGTGAAGGATCAAAAGATTTTTATTGTTCCATCAGTTCTGTTCTAGAAATATTGGTGGGATGAGACCTGATTGTTTAGCTGTGCTTGTCTAAAATATGTTTCAAAATTTTCCCTTTTGTATTTTTAAAACCTGTTTGCTTTTTTTTTTTCTTTTGTTGTTTCCTTTTTCTTCTAGAATTCTTCTGAGAGCCACAATTGTGCCAAAAGCATCTTGACCTCAGACAGGCTGCAGATAGTTGTGACCCTTTCGGAGTTCTTTAACGAAACCTGGGAGGCAGCCAACTGTGCAAGTATGTGACTTGTTCTGTAGCTTTCATACTGCTGTTATGACTTAGCCCTTAAAATTTGCACAGGTCAGAATTGTATGTATTTGTTTAGATACAGTCAGTAGATAACACAAAAATGCTAAACTAGAGCCACTCCAATGAAGCCACTCCAGAGCTTTTTATTCTGTAAGGCCTGCTGCCAAAATCTGAGGGCACTAGTCTGTCAGAGAACTTAGTTGTTATATAAATATTTCTTTTAGGCTCTTCTTTCAAAAGGTAGTGTCCTGTTTCTGGTGGGGATAGGGTTAATTTTCACAAGAAGCTGGGGTGGGATGCAGCTGGTGGCCATGCAGACTAGCCAAAGGGGTATGGATACCATGTGATGCCATGCTCAGCATATAGCTGGGGGAGTGGGCTGGGGCTTTGCCCACTTCTCATCCATGAGCGGTGGCATATTAATCAAGTTTTCTATATTCCTTTATCAGTATCGTTGCCGTTTTCTTCTTTCCTTTGCTGTTCTGTTAAACTGCTTTTATCTCAACCCAAGAGTTTTGTCTTTTTCTTACAATTCTCCCACTGCTGGGAGGAGGCAGGGGGGATATGAGTGAGTGACTGCATAGTTCTTTGTTGCCAGCTGGGGCTAAACCACAACAGGTAGTCATGTCAGTTTTCTTTGTGATCTGCAGACCTTGCTGGAGACTTTCCTTGGCTTCATGGTGGTTTCTTTATTTTATTTCGTCCTCCCATTTTTTTAAAGACTTGCATAAGAAACTTTTCCTTGTTTGTTAATGAAATCAGTAATTCTGGAATGCTTATACATTGAACAGTATCTGCCTCCACAGCTGTTCTTTTTATTTCATTTTGTGGGTTGGAGGGTGTCCAAGTCTATCCCTGTATCCCAGTGTCCCCATGCTGATGGTGCTGTGCCACGCTTACAGCTAAACTGTGGCTTTTTACCATTCCCTTGGTGTGGGAAGTGGGACCCCACAGTAATGGGTGCACTAGAAAACAGAGGGAATAGCAGTGTGGAGTTGAGTGTTAAAGACGCTGGGTTTGCTGCAGAGTTCCTTGAGAGCCCAGAAGAGTTTGTTTCCCTTTCTGAGGACTGGAGAGGCGGTATAGGAGGAGCTCTGTGCTCTCCTACCATGTGTAGCTTGTGACCTGTGTGCTGGCTGCCCGGTGTCCAGCTGAATGCTTGCCCTCAGCACTGATGGTGCTTCCTTCTATCTGGAGAATTACAGAATCACAGAATGATATGGGGTGGCAAGGGACCTCTAGAGATCATCTAGTCCAACCCCCTACCAAAGCAGGTCCGTCTAGAGTAGGTTGCACGGGAACGTGTCCAGGCGGGTTTTGAATGTCTCCAGAGATGGAGACTCCACCACCTCTCTGGGCAGCCTGTTTCAGGGCTCTGCCACCCTCAAAGTGAAGAAGTTCCTCCTCATGTTTAGGTGGAACTTCTTATGTTCAAGTTTGTGCCCGTTACCTCTTGTCCTGTCCCTGGGCACCATTGAAAAAAGACTGCCCCCCTCCTCAAGACACCAACCCTTTTAAGTATTTATAGGTGTTGATCAGATCCCCCTTTTCCCCCCCTGGAAAGCCTTCTCTTTTCCAGACTAAAAAGACCCAAGTCCCTCAGACCTTCCCTTGTGAGAGGGATGCTCCAGGCCCCTCATCATCTTTGTGCTCCAGAATTCTCCAGGAATTCTCTGGGATGTTGTCTCGCTCTCACGGTACTGTTGCTAAACATCTAAATTCCCAAACCACTGTTGTTTTCAAGGGTCTGTCTGGTTAGAGCACCTGAAGTGGGGTGGAAGGAGTAACACGGTAGGGTTGAGCCCGTGAGTGGGAGGAAAGCCCCAGAACTCACCTCCAAGCTGGTGAGGTGGTCAGCTCTTTTTAACAATAATTTGCACTCTGAGTCTGCCATTGTGTTCGAGGTTTAGCTGTTCCCTGGGTGCTCTCCGTTTCATCTTCACTGCTGGTGCTTCTGCTTTCGTGTAGTGGCTGTTACCGTTGCTGGGCAAAGCCAGATTTGCAGGGTAGAAAATAAAAGTAATGTCTTGTTTTATCTTAAAGTCCAAAGATAATTCAGACCTCCTCTTCAGAAAGCTCTTGATAATAGTCTTCATCTTTCACTTAATCAAGGCCAATTAATTCTGAAATATGTTCTCGATGAAGGGTTAGGTCAGCAGGTCTGAGACATCAATGGCAGGCAGATAAGGAGACCGCAGTGTTGACTAGACCTGTCTTTTATAGTCGAGAGCTCTTTCTGCAGGAGTGGAGTGTCTGGGGCTTGTCGGCTATGGAAATGTTAGAAATTAGAATATCCTGATGTTTTTCTTTCTCTTTGACAGATTGTTTAAAGAACAGCAGTGAGGGATTATCAAATTCTACTGTAGAATTCCTGGATTTATTCAATAAATCTCTGACATGTTTTGAACATAACCTTCAGGTATTTATGCTGTGTATTTAAGAGAAGCGCTAAATCCTCTAATTGCTAGCAAAATCTTATGTGTGCTGAATAAACCGCAGATGCGTATTAGGCAAATAGGCTGCTGGTGAGTTTGTGAATTTTAGGCAGATAAAGCCACGATCTGCAAAATGCAGATGTTTACAGATTGAGAGCCTAAAATTAATTCTAATTGATATTCACCTTGACTTCATTTTGCGTGTAATTGCAGTGCTACTTCACATCAGAATTTCTGAATTCACAATAGTTGATAATTACATAGTAAGAAATGTGGTGTCTGCATGCTGCAAGTCTCTATTTCTACCGCCTTGGAAAACTGTTGTCTTCTGACTTAACAATTCAGTCTTTAAATAGCCTTTTGATAATATAGACTTGTTCAGAAAGACCACTACCTTAAATCATTGTAACAATTCTTTTGACTAGTAAAATTAACGGCAGACAACATTTGTCCGTATTGCAAAGGCAATGTTATTTCACTTAGTGAAATAAGTGTGGTAATTGTCCTCAGAGAAAATGCCCTAAATAGCCTAAGAAACTGTGTAATCCATTTCAGTCAGAAACTGGCCAAGTTTTGGGATCATTCAATGGTAAAAATGGGAAATTATGGGTATGAAACAATCTCTGAGGAGACTGTCTGTTCTTTTGTTATTAATGATTTTTTTAGGGAATGTGCCTTTATGGGCCTTGCCCAGGAGCAGTGAGGCCTGGCCTCTTGGTCAGTTCAAGCGTCTGAACTAGAGCTTAACCCAGTGGTCAGTTAGTAGCTGCTACAACCATTACTGGGTCAGAATGTCTTTAGAGATTGTGGTTTTGTTTTCGAGTGTGTCAGATTGTATTTGGGGGTGGTGAAGGCCACCAACGAAAAGGATTACTTATGGCAGAGTCTGTCCCTGTCAGTGCAGCTGGGCAGTAACAACAGTTTCTTGTTAGGTATGGGCAAACGAAAACCAAAACACAGTGTTAAGGAACCTGATCTCTGGCTCCAGAATAACATTTAATTACTGGTAATTTTTTTTTTGTTCCGCCTGGGAACCGGTACTTTAAAAATAAGTGTTTAAAAAAGAAAAAAAAAAAAAGCTGTTAGTTCAGGGAGCAGTTTGAGATGCAATAGCTGCAGGAAAAGCATCCTGTCCCTACTGAATTAGAGGTGGTCCCTTTGCCTCCTGGATTCTCATGTGAGTTGTCTGTCTGGGCCCCTACTCAATCAGGATGCTAGAAATCTGGATTTCGGTTCAAACCTGACTCTAGTTTTTAAGGTTTTTTTCTTATAATGCCTTAAAACTCTGTATGAATGCTGTTTTATAACCCTAGGGACAAACCATCTATCTGTCACCAAATAACTACACAGAAGTATGTAAAAACTGCAACGAAACCTACAAAATGTTGAATGACCTGTATAACAACTTGCAAAGGATGAACAAGCAAGGTGGTGAGTCTGGGCACTCCGCACACTTGTGTATCGACGTGGAAGATGCAGTAAGTATTTATTAATACTCAGCAGAGAGGCCTTGATCGTGGAGCTCTTTATTTACCCGAGCCATTTGCCCTTGTCTTGCTAGGGACTGCCTTTTCCCTTTTGGTGTGGGGCAGTAGGGACAGCAGTGTCTTTGCCAGGCTGATGGCCCTAGGGGAAGAAGTTATCTCATTGGGGCTGTCTCGCTTGGTCCTCTCCTCAGTCAGGGGAGTAGGAGCTGACTGAAACTCCTGATCACCTGAGTACGTTCCAGTTTGAGGAGCTGCACTTTAATTTCTTGTTACTGTGGAGGGAATGGATTTAAAAAAAAAAAAAACCAACACAAACCCTCTTAATCTTCTGGCTTTTAATATGAAGCTTTACTGCTATTGTTCTAGCCAGTGTAATAATTGATTCCTTATTAGAGCAGCTGTTTCTAGGGGTCCTCAGCAGTGGTGACATATGTTTGGAAAAAGCTTTGTTATATTGTAGGGTTTTAAAGTGATTGGGCAAAAGGAACGTTGTCGAAAGTGTGGGATTAGCCCTGTCCCCGCAGGCTGTCAGTGAGTTCTCTGGGATACAAGCATGTGGCAATGTCTACAGCGTATCTGAGTATAGCCTGGTTTTAAAGCTCATATAAGTTTTGATGTAAAATCTTGGATTTATTTAAATTGTCTGTTTCTACGTTTTCAAGGGTTTGCTTGCTTTTGAGGGGAGGTCTGCCGAAGTGTTGTTTTCTGAGATCATATTTGCACACTTGGGTGTTTCAAGGCCCGAGTGTTTGCCGTGCTGCCCAGCAGAAGCGCACGTGCTTGCTTTCATGGCTTGCTTATTATGTCTTCCTTCTAGATGAACATCACCCGGAAGCTTTGGAGCAGGACTTTCAACTGTTCCGTTCCCTGCAGCGACACAGTCCCGGTGATCGCGGTTTCCTCCTTTATCCTCTTCCTACCTGTTGTTTTTTATCTCAGTAGCTTCCTTCACTCCAAGCAGAAGAAGCGGATTCTCATTTTGCGTAAGTGGTGGTGCTGGCCCTTCCCTGTGGGGAGCTGGGTGGTCCCAGGGAGGTGCCTGGCGCTGGTGGGAGCGGGGGCCCAGCCGGGTCTGCCTGCAGCTGCGCTGCGGGCGCTAATAGCCACTATTAGTCGGCTGCTGTCCCCTGAAGAAGGGTGGAAAAGAGCTTCAGCCATATCTTTTCATTAAAGTTTCTGGACGTGAGCAGAAAGCTGTTTGCAAGTCTGCGGCGGATAAATAGAGGGAGTGGAGAGACGAGTTTTGTGGAATCCTTTGTGTTTAATTTTCATATAATTTTTTTCCCTTTCTAGCCAAGCGCATCCAGTCAAATGCCAGTCTTGTGAACATCCAAGAAAAATACAGCTGAGCTGCAGAACAAAACCTGAGAACTGCTGCTGGTATACAGTGGGTACAATTGTGTTGGAATGAGGCCGGCACAAAAGAGGAGTTAATTATGGTTTAGTGTAATGATACAGAGCAACACAAGTTAAACAAAATGCTGTCTGACTTCTAAGCGAGGACATTAACAAACATGACAAGGCAGGGCTGTGTGACACTGTATGGACTCTGGTTTTGAAAAATCTGTGGGCTTTTTTTCAGTCTTGGGCTGAAGCTGGTATTTTTCTGTTTCTAAGCTTTTGTACTTCTCATCCGTAGAACAGCTACGCTTTCCTTGCATGTTGTTTTTCCATATTTATTGTATTCATTTCACAGAAACCTGAGATTCTGAATCTTTTTGAGGTAATTTTCACAGATACACAAAACCTGAAACAATATTTGATGTTCCTGCTTGAAACAATATGTTTAATTTCACATATAATATTCAGTCTTGCCAGACTTGGGATGGACAGAAAACCTTTGAGAAAGATCGGTACAGGAAAGATGAGAACTTTTTCTAAAGTGATGCTGCTGGTATCTGTTAAAAACAAAACACCAAAAAAACAAAAGGCATGAAATATGTGGTAATATATAATGTCCAAAGCCAGAAACAAAAACAACAGAACTGCCAGTGCTAGACTTGAATAATAATCATTGATGACTACAGTATTCAGTTATCTCTGAAACAGGCGGCGTATTTAGTCATTTGCACACGTTAACCACTAAAATCATCGCTTTTCAAATGTTAAATTATCAGACGCTTATTTTAGATGTCTACTTGGGTAACTGAATGCTTCACTGTTTGTTTATTATGTTATTTCCTATATTTTTTAATTATAAGTTGTTTTTTTTCCATTTGTTGTTGCTTTTGTAGGGAAGTGAGGTAAAGTCAAGTCACTGGAGATGCTGAATTTCCTGGTCTAGAGCTTGCTATGGCATAATACAGAGGTGTTTACAGGAACTTTGTAGGGGAAGAGTTACCTTTTCTAGATAATATGTATTTTAGAGGTAAACGAACCAGAGGGTTCTCTACCTTAAAAACTGTCCAGTGAAGACACTGTGTGGGGACTTGATGGCTTTCAAGAAATAGTTCCAAAAACAAGGCCTGTGAAATAGATGAATGTAAACAAATTCAAGCTTGGAGATTTCCAAAGCTGATGGAGAAATTCCTACAGTCACGGCGGGGACGGGTAGTGCTGCTGAGGGGCTGTGGGCGCAGCGCAACAGCTGCAGCGAGACCGGCGGTTCGGTTTGGTTGTGATGGTCCTGATTCGGGAGAGTGGTGGGCTCGAAACGATTTATAGCTGTACTTGAGGTTAATGAATCTTTGCTCACATCTTTTAATGTGTTTTCTAACCGTGAGACAAAAATGAATGGCCATCACAAAATGGTCATTAAAAAAAAAATTATCTTGGAATTTGTGTCTGACGTCTGTCAAAAAACCCTGTGAAACAGTCTTATGTATTTGACTCGCTTTGGAGCCTAGAATGTTCAATTTTTCCTTTGCACAAAGGCTCAAATAAATATATAATGATGTAACAAAACAGTCCTAAAGCTCTTCAAGTCATTGGCTGTTCTTGTTATTCTTTGTGGTTTTTTTGATTTAGGACATACTGTCGAGTTTTAAAGTCAAGCTGACAGTATGTTTCATATTAAATAAAATACTGTGTTAGCAATATTGGTCCCACTCACACGATTACCTTTTTGTATTTTATCCCTAAGAAGTGTTTATCTCCCTCTGTTAAACCCGTGAATTACTAGGTCAACAGTCAGTTTGTTTTAGGTAGTTAATAATAGAAAACTCTTGGTTATTATATAAAGTTGCCTTCTTGCGGCTGGGAGAGGCATGCTGCCTTTAAAAAAAAGAAAAAGATTATTTTTTTTTTTTTATATCTCTTACTCTTAAACTTCAACTTTCTGGGACTTACCCAGCTGCCTGCTCTAATAGCATTACATTGATTTGGGACATCATATGATTGAGAGCTGTTCAAAGCGATCTTTCATTCGTGCAGATAAAGCCAGTTTGTATGCGCAGCATTTCAGAATGACAGCTTTTATACTGTAAGCAGTGGCTTTTTGAGCACATTCATGTTAAGTAGGTCTGAAAGTCATTACTTTTGGATATGGTGGTTAAGCACTTTAAAAAAAAAAAATTAAAAAAATCAGCTTTTCTTATTTTCCTGGCTGCTAAGCCTAAACGGAAATACTCATGTGACTTTTGTTGTTTTTTATTTTAAAGCAGCAGTAAAGTTTACACTTGAGATTTTTAATGTTAATCTACTGTTTTCTCCTTTTTCTTTTTTTTTTTCTTTCCACCCGACTTTGTACTACTAACTTTCTTTACACAGTGTTCTATTTTTGGTAGGATATTTAATATATAAATTGATTGAATACTCTTTATACTCTGTTTCCTATAGAAGTGTTGGAAGCACACAGACTGTGTTGAAGGAGAACTAGAGTTCTTTTTGCTGCTGGTCTTTCATCTTGGTTTATTTTTGCCTTTTTTGGTATTGTATGTACTAAACAGGGTGAACTTTGAAATACTAGTTGTTTATATCTTTTTGTGCAAATAAAGATTTCTTACGGTGGGGTAGCACTTTGATTCATATTTATACTTGCTAGGAAACCTCTAAACACGGAAAGTCAGCTCTAATAAAGATTGTCAATAAACAGTGAACAGTGTGGTTACTTAATTGCTTCGTTTACAGTAGTTTTGTACCCCTGCTGTTCCGGGTTTGTGTTCAGAAGCACCTGCTTATTATTCCTCATTATGCCATTTGCAGGAAAACAGCATCAGAAGGATGTTTTTGAAGCTGTGCTGAATTACAGCACAAATGAACCGCCGCTGCTGAGCAAGGGGGCAGTTTCGGCTCAGCCGGAGCCTGCTGAAGCGTTGGGAAAGGCTCCTCTTAGTTGCAGTGGAGTTTCTTGGATGGGCGTGCGTGAGTAAGGCTGGTGGGGACAACTTGCTGGCTCTGTGGGGAGGCTTTTGGTTGCCACTTAGGACAAAGTGTTTTGGAGGGGGAGGCTGCCAAAGTTCACAGGGGGCTGAAAGGCCATGAGAAAAGAGAGTACAAATGGGGACTGGCAGCAGGAAGAGGGACCAGCTGAGCCCAGGTCCCCACTGCTCTGTGGTGGGACACACTGGTGGGCTGCCTGTGCAGGATGGGGAGGGGAGCAAGTAGTGGGATGGCAGCAGGGCTTTCCTTCAGAGTTACTCAAAATCGTCTGCTTTCTTCTGGGAGCATACCTGCATTGTTGGATGCTGTGGATGGTGTTGATGTAATCCTGGTGTTGAAAAGCCTCTTTACGAAGCCCCTGTTCTATTTCAAGCTGAGTGGAGACTCCTGTTTAGCACCAGACAGGGTACTCTTTCGTTAAAACAAATGAAAAAATAGTTGGTTTTGTGTAATGGCTGCTTTTTCCATCTTTATTAAATGCCTGCTGCAATCACAAAATGGCTTCAGTTTCCTAATGTTTTGTTTCTGATGCTGTCCAGTTAACCAAGTATCATCAAATCTTCTTGCATTTCTTTTAATTTATATGTTAATGCCCTGAATATAGAGCTGCTCTGGAATGATAACTTGTCTGATCAGCAAAGTCACTGTATTCCTAATCAGAAGGTATGGGTAACTTACTGATTTTCGTTCACACTTTATTGTGAGTTTTCCTTCTGGATTATTTTTTTTTTTTGGTGAAGTCTGTGCAGGATGCACCTTCTGTATTTTTCCGAGTGTAAAAGGTTACACACTGGAAGAGCGGAGCCAATGAATTCTGCAACTTCTCTGAAGTGTTGCTTCTCCCAGCACCGCAATCGGTGTCTCGCTGCTTACTGGAGCCAGCCGGGGTGGTCTATGTGCCACCGGTAGCCTTGTGTTGTGTTGAAAGTTGAAATGCAGCTGCTGTTGTGGAGGCCCTGGTCTAACCCAAGGCAAAGAAAAGGAGAGGTGGTGTGATTGATGACCAGAGTCAGGTGTGTGATAGCCTCTTCCAAGTGCTGGTGTTTAACACCAGAGATACCAGCATCTCTGCTGGCCGTGGGGAGGGTTTCTGGCATGCTCTGTACCCAGGACCAGGTGTGGGCTTGGGGAGCTGTCTGACCAGCGTCTTCTGTTTCAACACTCTGCATCTGCTCTGCTTGAAAGATACTGCTGGTCCAAGCTGGTTTCCTGCAGCACCTGAGGACCTTCCTGGTGCACTTCTGATGAGCGCTTGCCAACGTGAGCGTGTGGGAGCACGCCTGAGCACCCATGTTTCTCCGGAGGTGCAGTGGGCTAAGATGAGGTGAAGGAAGAGGGAGGTTTTTGTTTTGCAGGGAGTTTTGGTTACTTTCAGCCTTACAGAGAGAAAAGAAAGCTGCAGTTTTCCCCCAGGTAAAACAACTTCTCCACCCCTGTGTCCTGCTGAATCCTTGCTTTGATGTGTTTGTGTAAGGGCTGTGGGATGGGGGGTTGCTTACTGCAAATGTCACGATAAGGATCACCAGGGGATCTCCGCTCTACAAGGACATAGACAAATTGCTGAGGGGAGGCTCTTCGGCACTGGGGAATGCTTTGCTTTCACCTGAAACTTAACTGTGTTTCTTCTCCTCCTGTCAGCCCTACTTTGAGACCCCTCAAGGGTCTGACCCCTAGGCAGGTCTCCTAGTCCGGGTCCTTGCTCAAGCAGGGCCATCTCCAAAGGTGGATCAAGTTGCTCCTACTCATTTCTCTGAGCTCCGCCAAGGATAGTGCCAGGGAACTGGCACCGTGGGGAAGGAATATGGGAGTACTCTATGGTATAGTATTAGCTTTGAAAGGACCCCACTGCTTCAAGTGTCACCTGGGTTTGGGCTTTTTTGCTTCGGTGCATCTTCCTTGCAAAGGGGACCAGGCAGAAGAGGGCTGACCGGGTGGCAGGGATGGCAGGGACACTGCTGTGATGTTCCGCAGAGTCAGAGACTCAAAGCCGCGTTGAGTCAACTGCTGATGATTTATTTTTAAAAATAACTTAATGAGTTGTGGTGGAAATAAGTTAAATAGTTACATGAACTCTGAAACCTTCCCCTACTCCTGTCTGAGGTGAAAATATTGGAAAGCTCTTCCAAATATTTAATAAAAGAGAGTGACTTGCTAGTAGCTTGGTTGAAGTTTTAACTTTTAATACTGAAAATTCCCCTCTGGTGCCAGCACAGTAAGTATCATGGATTGCTGCAATTAAACCAGTGCCTTAAGTTATTCATAATACTCTTTCTGGGCAGCATTCCCACCTGCTTAATCTGTGCTATACAAGCGTTTATTAGAACTGACTGTTGAAAAACGCCAAGCTAAATCGGACGTTAAAAAAACCCACAAATCAATATGATGCCCTAAACTGGTTTAATATGTCTTTCCTCTTCAATAATCCTACACGTTACTGATTTATTTGCTGTAATGAACATGCCATTCAACCGAAACAAGATTAGCTGCTTAAACCGCAGCATTAAGCACGCAGCCACTTTAATGCTGCTTTATGTTTCATTGTAATGCTCAGCACTTACAGTGTTGTCTCTTTCTCTCCTCTGCGATAAAGAGTTTGTGTGAGGATCACAAAGGGCTCCGGAGTGGTGGTTTGTTAAAGCATTCGAAGCCGTAAATTTGAGTCGGGGTTGCAACGCGGCGCCTCCTTCATCCAAACCTCTGTGGAACCGAACTGGTGAGCAGGATTAATGCACAAATTCATATTCCCTGCAGGGTTTTTCCGGGGTTAGCCATGAAGTAAATGGCTTATGTCAAACCGATCTAGGTTAAGACAGTGAGAACAGCCACTGACAATCACAATATTCCTTTGGACTTCGTTCAAAAAAAATTTTTTTCAAGCATTTGGAACAGTAGCAATTTACTGTGCTGTAGGAAAAACAGACTGCGAGGAGCAGGTGTCTTGGTTCTGTAAGGAAGAGTCCTAAGGTAGACGTGGTAAAGACTGAAGATTTTCCAAGGATGCTATAGAAAGGGGCAGGGAAATATGAGTGATGCAGGTATTTTATACCTGTCCGGTATTGTGTGATGTACAATAGACAAGTCTGTTCCGTTGTATAATACTGGCCAGGTGTGAAAACTTTAAGCTCTCCAGTTTCCGGGCAGAACTGTGTGTTCTTCTCTTCCTACAATAGGGGCAACCCTCAGCTGGGAGCCTGTAAAGACAGTGGATTTTGGTTATTGTTTTGTTCTTCTGTTGGGAGAAGACTGCTCTAGATAATTACATTCTTGCTGATTTAGAAGCAAAGCGTATTTGTTAGGGTGTCCATATATTCTCCATAGTTCTAAAAATTGCAATGAATTTTCTGTTTGCAGTACAATGTTCTATTTCTTTTTCTTTGGAAGACTATGATGAGTTGCAGGAATATATGCCAGGGCCTTTTTTGGGTCTTGTGATCAAACCTAGAATATTAAAACCAGAGAAATGAGCTTCAAAGTATTGCAGAAGTGTGTTGACTTGAGAGCAATTACTCAGACAAGTAGAAATGATGAAAAAAATGTCAAAAGTAATGTGTCTGCACTGTGCTGGAGTAGGTTTTCAAATGGAGGTTGTGTTTCTGACTCTGGAAAGCATGTTTCTTCTGGTAAATGCTGTTTTCCTCCAGTTGATCCAAGCAGAGAATCGAAACTGATCTGGCAAAGGGAGAGTGGAGGAACTGAAGGCAGCTCTTTCCAGAGGAGGAAACGCACCTTAGAAGTTTGTTAGGAGGAGCAGCCTCACTTTGCATTTCTCCATTGAAAAAAAAAAAAAAAAAATAGCCTGAAGATGCTTTCAGAACATCTGCCTGAAGGGCAAGTGCTGGGATGCAAGGAGAGGGCTGGTGAGTGTTGGCAAAGATAATAGTTTGCCACTAATACGGCAATTTCTCATAGAAGAACAGAATTGCAGGGTGAACGGGATGGAGTGCCCCAAGGGGAGCACACAGGTTTCGAAGGGAAAATACCCTCCTGAACCGCCAGTTTAAAGACGGTCAAGAGTTGAGAAGTAGCAGTCGTGGTATTCCTATGGAACATGGCTGTGGGGCGTTTTTTTTTCCTCGGTTACCAGGAGCCCCCTCAGCACAGTTTGCTGCTGTTGTCCAGACTGCAGAGGTCTAAGTGACACTTGTGCCTAGCCCCTGGGGTTTGGGTGCTCTGCGTGACAGCAGGCTGTCCCCTGGTGCAGAATATGCTTTTTGTCTGTCGGGGAGATAAGCAGACTGTACGGAGCTGCCTTTCTTGCAGCCACTCACATGAGTTGCTGTAGGTCCACTCCTAAGCTCCCACACTCCTATTTTACCTAAAGACCAAGTGATTTGTGTGGTCTCTTAAATCACGGCGATGGAAGCACTCGGGACCGACCTGTTTGATGTGGAAGCAAACACCAGGAGGAAGGACAGTGAGAAGGAAGGAACGAGGGAGAGCAGCAAAACCGAGCAAGAGAAAGCAGGATTGAATATTCCTGGGAAAGCCTCTGCCCTGCCTTGGCTTGTATAACGGGGGCTTATACAACACGTAACCCAATCTGACCCTGACCCTGCCAGTGCTCAGGGACTATATTTTTACTGAGATTAAGCTTTTCTTTTCTTTCTTTTTCCTGGAACGATTTCCTTGGCTTTTAGTTTGCTGACCTGGCTGGCATGGCCAAGGCAACCTGGCCTGTTTATGATATTTAGCTGGCTGTGCTCTGCAAAAGGTGAGCACCCCTCACCCCCCATGGAGTCCCACAGCAGCGTCTCCCCAGGGGAAGGCCACTGGCAGAAGGTTCACCACCCACCAGAAGTGGTGTCTGTTCTCCGCCGGTAACAGCACTGCTGGGGAAGGAAAGAAAATATGGTAAATACACCACCACCCTTCAGTTCAGCAAAGCAACCGTGAGCTCCCGTTGCAGTTCTCTCGGCCGTGGGCTCCCGTCCCCGTACAGCTGCTGTCGGGGACCCACAGCCTCGGTGCCATCGGGGCTGCCAGCAGCGCTCCTCCTGCCCGTCCATCCGGGGAGGGGGTCACAGACACCGGGCTTTCATCATGGGTTGTGCAGGACGTAGCATAACGAGGTTCTGGTATGTAAGTAGATGTCCAGGGGACTAATGATTACAGTGGTTGTTGGCTCTAGATCTCTGCATAGAGGCTTAGAGGGTCCCGAGAAGCAGTGCCATCAGCGTGCACAATACCTGCATCCTCAAACAAGCGTGGCTAATTTGAGCCAGGGCCATATGTGTGCC
Organism: Arenaria interpres; assembly: GCA_013399435.1. Lineage (NCBI taxonomy): Eukaryota > Metazoa > Chordata > Aves > Charadriiformes > Scolopacidae > Arenaria > Arenaria interpres. The sequence goes on along the minus strand of VXAK01012442.1, from coordinate 14,123 downwards.
GGCCTCGCCAGGGATCACACAGCCGACTCACACAATGGCTGGGCAGTGAGGAACCGCTCTGAAAAAGGAGCTGGGGAAGGGGCTTCCCACCCCCAGTTCCCTTGTAGCAGCTTCTCTCGCACTTTCCTTCGCAGGTCGTGTCTGAAAGCTGACTGGTAACGGGGCATGGGGGCAGATTTCTACTCCTTATGCATACAGTGTCNCCTCTTTTCAATTTAAAACCATCACCCCTCGTCCTGTCACTACACTTCCAGACAAAGAGTCCCTCCCCATCTCTCCTGTAGGCCCCCTTCAGATACTGGAAGGGGCTATAAGGTCTCCCTGGAGCCTTCTCTTCTCCAGGCTGAACAACCCCAGCTCTCTCAGCCTGTCTTCATAGCAGAGGTGCTCCAGCCCTCTGATCATCTTCATGGCCCTCCGCTGGAACTTAAAGATCATCTAGTTCCAATGTCTAAATAGAATTTTTAAATATATATGTATTTTTTTTCTGCTAACTGCATCTTCCTGATTTCAGAGTGCATTTCTTAGCTCCTGTACCGTGAGTCAGAGAAGCTGTGAAATGGGGGTGCACAGGTTGTCTAATGTACTTGCTTCCAGCATCTGAGGGGGTGGATGGGGAAAAAGGGGAAAAAAAAAAGTAGCAATTGTTAGATTAAGAGACCCCATCTTACTCATTAATAGAAAAAAAATGTATTTGCTGCTAACAGGGGATAAAGAGAGCATAAATTCCAGTCAGATGTGCCTCTCGTGAAAAATGACTAATTAAATGACAGTGGTAGCTTAAAAATAGACCTTGCTTTAATGGGAAAATATTTAGAGGTCATTTAAAAAAGAAATAAAAAAAAACAGGAAAGGTGAAGAGAGTATGACTGTCTGCCTGGGTTTTGTTATTTCTTAGAAACAAACCTCATTTTGGGGGCAGCTTTCGAGAACAGCAGTGAAGCCCGGCACATGTACAATAGCACTGCTCATAAAACAGGCCCCGTCTGGGGCTGGCAAAGGGGCCTCAGAGGTCACCAAACCAGCGCTGAGGGGTGGGTGGATGGATGGACTCAGCCTCTTCCCACCCTCGGGCAAACCCTCCTGAGCCCACTGGTTTCAGAGGGACCCATCCAAGATTTGCCCCCGTGGAAGCTGGAGCCTTTCAGTCCTCACCCCCACCAGGAGGGATGCTCCAGGAGGAGGAAAGCTCCCAGCAGATAGCAGCAAACCCCCCCTCACCTGCCTGAACCCCGGGGTGGTGAGCCTGGGAACAGAGGAGCACGGTCCTGGCCGGTGGAGCAGCACAGCACCGCTCATTTGATCACAAAATGAGGCCACTTTGGTACATTTCTTGGGTGGTTGAAATGCACATCCTGGGCACGTGTAGCTTTACAGGGATGAGCTTTAGGGTGGCAACTGTATAAGAGCAATGCCAGCTGAAGAACATAAGAACTCCCGTGTGGATCAGCTCTCATCCAGGAGTCCATCTCCACTGCTCCTGACAGTTCTGGCATGATGGGCAGGAGCTATCATTTTTGGTTCACGTTTTCTTTCATTTCATAAACCTTCACTGTTTCTTTTCTTTGGTTGCCCCAGTAGCACGTACGCCCCAAATTATTTCTCAAACCACGTGCCTGAACACCTGCAGCATGAGGTTTTTCAAATTTAGCTTATGTACTGAAAACATGAAAAGGATTAATGCAAAGGAGAAATGTTTGATCTCTTTCACCAAATAACCATATCAAAAGCTCTTTTCAACGCCTTTTGTTGAAACATATAAAAGTCATGAACTTCTCAGCTGCTACCCAAATACATCAGAGCGTATGGACCAAATTGTTGCCCAGCGTAAGCTAATGTCCCTCTGCTGATCTCCAAGGATGTGAACTGACTTTTGCCACGGCTGGATTCAGCCTCTGGGGATTAACATGGTGTTTGTAAGACCGGTAAATGCTGTGTGTTCCGCGAAGAAATGGGATGAATGTGTCTGAAAATCTGTGAATGTATTTGAGAGAAGAAAAGCTACCTCCTGAAATATAACAGATATCTCCAAGAGAAAGAAACTCACAGATTATTTATCTTTGACATGATTAATAGGAAAAAAACCCACCCCACATCTTTTCTAAAAACCTAGGAAATTTTATTAAAAACCTCACTTTGCTCTGAATACTCTGATTTTGACTTCCTGTTTTTTGCCATGGAAGGTTGCTTCCTGGTAATTCAGGCCTCCATACAGTAACAGCAAAGCTTGATTGCGGGAAATTCTCCCTCTCCTCACCTGAGCTGGTGGTTCAAAGAGAAAGGAAAAGGCTTTTGACTTTAATCGTTCACCCTGTATTCTAATTCAGAGATTTTCCAGCTAATTTGGAGGGGTACTAAAAAGAGTGAAATTAAAATTATGAGGGTGCTCTGCAGCTGCAATGAGGTTTATTACCAGGGTAGGGACCTCTGGAGGTCAGCTGGTCCAACCCCCTAGCCCAAGCAGGACCACCTGCAGCCAGTTGCCCCAGGGTGAGTCTATGCAGAACTTCCCAGTAATCCACTTTTGCAGGGGTACCTTTGAAAGTGAACCTGGTGGCTCCAGAAAGGTGCTGAGAAGGGGCTCCTGGGCGTCAGACCCTATGCCCAGCCACTGGCTGGGGCAGGATGGCGTCAAACATCATCCTACAAAATCTCTCCTCAGCCAGCCTGCGTCCTCCAGCTACATCGTGGCTGTCCCACGGTGTGCTTCTGGTGGCACCTGCCCCAAAAGCAGTTGTTGTGGAGTCCCCATCTCTGGAGATCTTCAAGACTCGCCTGGATGCAGTCCTGAGTAATGTGCTCTGGGCAATCCCGCTTTGGCAGGGGAGTTGGACTAGCTGATCTCTAGAAGTCCCTTCTAACTCCGACAATTCCATGATTCCGTCTCCAAGATGGATGTTGTGTGAATTTGATGTCTAAGCTCCTGCTGTGGTTCTTGGAGGTCAGGGTGGTCCATGGTGCAGCAACTGGGAGCCCCATGTCAGCATCAGGGTGAGCCACACAGCTCCTTAAATCTTTGCTGACCCTAATCCAGGGCGAACGTGGGGGCACCTGCATGGCAGCACTCCTCCATTTTGGAGCCAGCCAAAGACCCCCAGGGCCTTGACTCAGCTTGCTGTTTTATGTTATATTCATTCCATCGGTGTGTGATTTATCATCAAAAAATATAGAAGAGTTGCAGCAAGCCATTCCCTGCTCATCGGTAGCCCCTCCCTGCCACAGCCCACTTGGCTCTCCGAGATCTTGGACCGTGAGAGCTAAATGTGCATTTCTTTCCTCACTCCTGCCGTCCTCTCTGCCTGGGCCTTTGTTGGTCGTTTACCCACGAGAGAAGCTGCCGCTGCTACGGCTGCCGTTGTGTGACCCTCGGTGCCTGTTGTAAACGTGGAACGGTTAGAAGTGTGTTCTCAACATGGTATTTCAACAACATCAACAACAACAGCAAAAAGCTCTCAATGGATAATAGGGGGAGCACGTTTCTGAGCTGGGCTCCCTGGGGAAGGCAAGCCTGCGTGCTCACGGGCTGCCAATGCAGATTGTGCCCTCCTCGCTTTCCAATCCTTTCACCAATCTTAATCAAACTGGACTGCGGGGAGAAGACGCAAAGAGAAATGAGCTCCTACAAGTTTCATGATAAAGAGGAGAGAAATTACCCCTCAGAGAAAGGCTGCAGCCCTGACCTCGCTGTCTGTTAGACGTGACAAATCCCCATGTGATGGAGCCTGTACAGGTCCCAGCTGCAGGAGAACTTTCGGTCAGACTTTGCATCTTCCTGGGTACCGCAATCAATTGACCACGGGGCACAGACGTGGCTTCGTTAGTCCCAGTCTTCAGGGGCCACCCAACCCAGCCTTCTGCTTCTGGTCTACCCCCCTCCCTCTCTTTCCGTGCCCTCCTGGTCCTGGCCCAGCTGCCAGACTGGTGTGAGGGTGAAATAACCAGCCCACGGCAGTGGTGGAACCACTGGTGGGTCCAGTAGGATCTTGGAAAGGTGTGGTCCATGAGAAATGTATGTGCCCACAGTGCTGACTACCGCTGTGTTTCTCAAATACAAGGGGATTTTCTTTCCCCTTGGTACCAAGGAGTTTTATGCTGAGTTGACTGAATAAGACTTTCCGGCAGAATAATTTCCCTGGAAGATTAGGAAAGTCAAATATTTCTTGGGATCTCTATCATGTCTGAAATCTCTTTATCCTGCATATGAACTACTTTTCTCCTTTTAAACCAACAAACGCACCAAAGCTGAACCCAATGCTTTCCCTCTCAGCTGTTGCTGTTTAGCTGCTCCCCTCTCTACTTAAAAACTTTTAATTTTTTTTTTTTTTTTTAGAGGCGAGAGCCTGAGAGAGGTCAGCTGGAGCATAAGTGCTCTGCTTTTCCCTTTCATTAGCACAAGTGATGGCTACCCACGGATTTCAAATTTGTTTCAGCTCTTACTGGGAGCTCTTTGCAACCTGAAGCAGGGATTGATTGTCGGTGAAGAGGCTCTGGGATAACAAAGGCAGAAGTCAGGCAGGGAAGGTCTGACATGTGAGCTGTCAGAGGTGGTGTCACCGCCAGCTGACCCATCATAAGACCTCCGGGGAAAGCCAACGGGCGCCCTGCTCGGGAGGTTCTAGTGCCCTGCTCCCCGCTAGTTTGTGCTTGGAAACAGATTGACTAACATAATAGAGTGATTTTGTAATCTGTCATAATACCATAAGCTACAGATCCACAGACTTTGACCCCTCGCAGGTATAATGAGCTCCTTTATTCAGCTGCACATGCTCTCTCGATGGGGGAGAGAGAGGGGGGCTTTTTCTAATTATATATCCAAAGCATATGTTTTGCCCAGAAACAAAGCATTATATTCATTAGTAAAATCCTATAAGCTAGGCTCTTTTTATTAGCCAGTTAACTAATTGACAGTTAAGAACCTGTATTAATATCATGGTGTAACCATGCAGTCACTTAATCTGACAGCTTTATTAAAATCATAGCATTGCTCTTCTAAGTTGCTACAGCGAAAGGCTGCAGCATTTGCATTAGAAACCCCTGTGTTTGGAAATACATAGCTCAGCTGTGAAAAAAAATAGTCAATATAGCATCGTGCGAAGTCTCAGCTTAGTGCCGGTCTCTGTTAATCCTTTGCCAGAGCTGGAGAGGAGTGCTGAAGGTCCTTGGCATTCGCCTGTAAAAATCTGCCCAGCCAATTTCAAGTAGGTTTTAGGAGCACGCAAAAACATATGTTGGTACATTTTCCTTTGCCTTGTTAATTCAGAAAACCATGTCATTGTAGCAAAACGCAGAGCGTTACGCATCCGAAAGAGTAAGGTGGAACGCTCCGTGCTGCCCGGGCAGGGGGTGTACGCTGCGCCGGGGAGAGGGGGGAGCCCAAGAACCACTGCGGATGTGGGGCTGAACACAGCCACCCCCCTACAGTAGTTTACAACAGTAATTTATCTGTATATGGAAAAGCTCAGAAAATAAATACTGGTAATGGAATCAATGTCATCACAGGATGAGGACATCGTACAAATCAATCTTACATCCTCACCTCGCCTAAGTAATAACTCTCTATAGTAGCCCATGTTTGAAAAGGTTGCGGCTGCAGATTTATGTCACGAAGTACAGTGCTTTCATGGGGAATGATAATAAAAGCTCTACAGAATTACATTATTCCCTTCATTACGCTTGCACAGCCTCTGCATTTGGTTTACAGATCTTTATCACCTGGTGCCTGACATGTAAGATGGAGAACACAATACAGCTCTGGGCTTGTCAGCCTGATAGTTAGAGAGGGGAAAAAAAAAAAAAAAGGCAAACTGGAGGAAATCAGTGAAGGAAAAATAAATATGAAAACATATGAAGGTATTCTTACAAATCTTTACTTTATACACATTGGCAAACATCAAGGTAAAAAAGAAAGCTTTAAAACACACCACTGAGCAGCAAAGCTGCCCGTTGTCTCATTGTCTGGGCATGCTATCGCCATTGCATGGGAGAGCTGTGCTGAGCTGAGCTGAAGCTACTGTGTATTTGCTGGCCTGGTGTGAGTCACGAGGTGGTCAGGACCTCCTGAAGTGGTGGCCTGGCCCTGTCCATAGCAAAGATGTGCGTGTCCCCATCCTCCCTAGGTCAAGCTAAATCCCTCTGATTCAAAAATTTACCTGTATTCCGCACCTTCTGTGCCTGAATCTCCCATGACCATTATTTTAGCTCACTGAGCAGCAGATCAGAGTCTGCCACCAAAGGCCATCTTACTCCTGATGCCCTGGGTACACAATCCAGGCAGGCACTCGTGAGTTGCCAGGAGGCTAATAGGAGAGAGCACGAGCCACCTCTTATAGCCCATTGCCCCCTTTCTGGGCCGCATCGGGCGCAGCTGTGCTAGGGGTGTTCGGGGGTATGTCCTGGCCTCATCCTTTTAGTATCCATCCATGGAGCTATTGTCCATCTAACCCCTTTATCAGCTTCCTGATGCCCTCTGGCTCCCCCAGCCTTGTGTAGCTGCCAGCAGCAGAAGTTCACTACCTTCTGTGTAAAGAGCGTCTGTTTTAAACCAATCATCTCCGACTGGTTTCCTCCAGTTTCTCCCACGCTGATGTGGCAACACTTGTGAGCAGCTCTGCTGCTTGGCCGTTGCTGCCAAAGCTTTGTAAGCCTCCACCGCGTCCTTTCTCGGCCGCCCCCTCTGCAGCGTCCCAGCCTGTCTCCTTCCTCCCTGTAAGGTGGTCTTAAGACGATCTTCTTGGTCATTTGAGTTGCCCTTCCCTGTGCCTCCTTCTGCTCCGCTTTCTATATGAAGGGTACATACCAACAAGCGTCTGCTTTGGCCACAATGTCAGGCGTAGATCAGTTCAGCCAGTAGGCACTATTTTTAAAAGTCCCTTTTACTTTTGCCATGACTTCTCTTTGATAGCAATAGCTTTTTAATCTTAATGAAGAACAATTCCTATCCTTTGCCTTCTGACACTTTAATCTAAACCCAGACACTCTTGCCCCTTAACCATAAGCAAAGAAAACCAGAGAGCTGTAGTTAATTATAAATCGTTAATGAAAGCTGATAAAAACTCTCTGGAAGCCAGTACAAGCCCCTGCGTGTAACACTGCATTCACGGTTTTGCAGCTATTTCTTGGGCAATTCTCGCACCGGCAGCAGCCAGGCAACGGCGTCCATGCGAACTTTGCCTGATCGATGGCAGCATGATCGAGATTATTGAGGAATAAATAAAATGTCAGGGAAAGCCCTTCTTAAACATTCAAACGCTATTCGTTGACGAAGCCCGGCCGTGGCGAACAGACGGCAGCGTTACGCTGCGCTGAGCCGCTGTACCTCTGAGCAGGCGTGTGGGGTGGACCATAATATCACACTTCCTGAGCGTTTTCTGAGCAGCAGAGGAGTAAATAATACCTCTAATGCGAAACCAGAGGTAAAATGAATTAGGCGGTGACAACCCTTTAAAAAGAAAAGGTATTTTGTGAGTTTCTGTGCAAAGACCATTTGAGCTCTAAGCTTCGGTAATCAGCTTGGAAAATAGTTTAACCCACAGGAATCTTTGTGACTTACTTCTGTCTTCCCCGCTTTGCAAGGTCAACTACCAAAACAGACATTGTTTGAAGAGCTCGGAACGCCAATGTAGTAAGCGCAATTCACAAATTGTTTTCCGTTTCTAAAGGCAGTGCTATTGCACCATTTTTAGGTCACGTTTAAAAATATGGCATAAAATAGTCAATTTAAACAAAAATGGGAAACTCGGAGGGGAGAGAGAGAGGGGAGGACTTTTCAGAAAATCCACTTACTGCATCTTTGTTGTGCCTATCCTCATAATACCCCTGAGTCCCAGTTGCTGGATTTAACCGCAACACTTATTAATTTCCAGAGAAGCAGCAGCAGCCACGCTCCCCCTTTCATTCTTAATATTCCCAGCATTAGTGCCCTGTTCTGACGCCTGCGGTGCCCCGCGGCAAAGCCCGCACCTCCTCATGGCTGCTCCCTGTGTGCGGGAGCGAGAGAAAGAAGAGCAAGCAAGAGAGGAGGAGAGAAAGATGAGAAAAGGCAGGGATCTTGCCTGGCCCCCCGACGGCGCGGGGCAGCCCAGGGTGGCTCCTGGCTACACAGGCAGTGCAGATCCTGCTGCCTGTAGCTTTTCCACGGCTGCAGGTGCTTCTGAAGCTCTCACAAAGAGCTATTTTGTCAGTAATGCCCATTTCAATGAAATATGCCACGCGAACCTGTTGTCTTCTCTCTTTCCCACCTACGCACACTAAGAGCCCTCTTCCTTTGTTGGTTTAATGACCCAGATACGCTAGACGTACGTCACATTGCATTTTGCTGGAAACTAGTTATACCGATAAACCTGGCAAGCCATTGGAAACCCATCACCTTCTTATCAGTTTTGTTTGGCAACAGCGTGAGCTGGAGAACTTCCCAGCGCCGCGTTGGACTGCCATTGCTGTAGAAAAAGTTAGTTGAAAGAGCACTAGCAGCTTAAGCATTCATAGTGAGAGTAGCCAAAGCCTATAGATAGTGGTATATGAACTGTGCCAACCGTACTACGACATGCTCAACAGCCAACTACAGAACTGGCCAAAACTGACCTAAGAGGATTTGAAACAGGATATAGAATCATATAGCATGTATATGGTATAAGTAGATGACCACAGAGCAACCGCTTAGTAACAAAAGAGCAAGCAAATCAAACCAATAAAAAGCAGGAAGACCCCAGACCTTAATATTACTATTGGTCCCCACTGTCACGTGAGGGATGGGGAACTTAGATTGTAAGGGTATAATTGCCCAGGGATTTCTTTGTCTGGAGGCACCCAGCTCGAGCTCTATTAATGAAACGGATTTTAGAGAAGAGTCTTTTTTCAGCTTATTGATTCATCGGAAACCTAGAGTGGAACCCAGTTATGGTGGCTGGTGTGCCTCATTTCCAAAACCGTTTGGTGACCCAGATGAGACTCTGGGCAATCACTACCGGACATCGGACCCTCTCATCTCCAAACGTCCAGCTGCCGGCATTATGTGAGATTGAGGGAAGTTGCTGATCGGTGTGCCAAATGATTTTCAAACATTTGTACTGGATATAATCCATCATGGGGGGATACTCAAGTATTATCGAAGGAGTTATTTCATTCTGATTAAAGGGATAAAATAATTGAAAAGGATGCAGAACTGATGTGACAGGCTGGGAGAAACAGGAATCCTTGGCTGGCAAATGATGCAGATTGGGATTATAATAATGCAGGAGACAGAGCTGTCAGACAGCGATTCGGAATTTAGTGAAAGCTGTTAGAGCTTGTGAAAAATTGGGACCAAACTGGACGAAAGTACAGGAATGTAGGCAGAGGCTAGATGAACACCCTAGTGACTATTGGGGATGATTATGGGTAGGTTTATTAAAATATGGAGGAATGCGCAGAACTTTAACAATGAGCTAGCAGCAAGTGTATTTATTGATCAAGCCGCCCCACATATATGGAAATATTCTAAAGAACATATGCCCGGGTGGCAAGGGGAGACATTATAGAAGACCCCAAGTGTGGCGGTGTTTATGATTGATGGATGGGAGGAAAAACATAGAGCTGAGCTCGCAAAGGAAAAGAAACAGCAACAAGAAGCTAGTCCTTTAGTGGCAGCAGTGGCACAGAGTTTACAACTAAGAGGGTGAGGGAGGGGACTTCTCCCTCCCAAAGAACAAAACAGGGAAAGAGATGGGTCAGACCGGAGGTTTGAAAGAGGAATAAGACTTGGAAATAACTGGGAGGAAAAGTGTCATTACTGTGGGAAACCTGGTCACCAGCAAAGCGAATGCCTGCTTCGACCGAGGGGGCCTCAAAGGGAACTGGACACGGGAGGTGTAAGGCAGGAATGAAGAAGTCATCCGCAATGACTGGAGGCAGGGCACTCAGAAGATTCTGTGGCAATTGGAGTCCATGGGATGCGGAAAGCTCTACTGAATCATAAGGGACATACAATTGGGAAAACAGAAGGAAAGGAAGTTCAATTTTTAGTTGACACAGGAGCGACACTATCGCTTTTAAATTTTGTACCGAAGGGATCTGTACCACAGGCCAAGCTATTTATTCATGGAAGGGTTAGTGGGAAAAGGAGAACATGTTTTAAGTAAACCATTATTATTAACAATAGGAAATAAAGGGGTGTGGGGAAGATTTGTAACAGCAGAGGAGTCCCCAGCTCGCCTCCAAACTCTGAATGTACAAGTAAAATTATCACCCAGGGGTACTGGTTGGATAAACGCAGGGGTATGGGTAGTATCTGAAGTCCAGTATCCCGACTTAGAGGTACCAAAATGCCTGGAAGTGGTGCCCAGGGAATTGTGGAATGAATGGGGAGCTGAGGTGGGACTGCTGAAAGCGCACAGCCCCGGCACTTCAAAACAAGGGGAGGGCCGCCCTCTGCTGTACAGCAGCAGCCTGGCCCCGGGAAGACAGAAAAGGATTGGAACACAATCATTCCTTGCCCAAGGAATCTCCAAAGTGTGCGAATCCCCATATAATACCCCAATGTTTTCAGTAAGAAAAATTAGACTGAATAAAGATGGGGACCCTGAGTCTCCATTTGTCCAAGATTCGAGAACGATTAAAAAGTTAATTCACCATTAACCTCTACTGTACTCTTGCAAACACTGCATCGGGCTAAGTGTTTTACTGTGATTGCCTTGACCCCAGAATCCTTCACTATCCCCATAGATGAAGAAAGGCAACCCTTGTTTGCCTTCACTTGAAAGGGACAACAGTCCACAGGGACTTGCCTTCCACAGGGGTTTACTAGGTCTCCCACCTAATTTTCTCGGCTATTAAAAGAAGATCTAAAGGATATTGAGTTACCTGGTGGATCAGTTTTAGTCCAATATGTAGACAATTTACTAATAGCTAGTAGAAATTGTCATGACTGTACTGCCTTAGCAACCAAGGGATGTCACGCGTCTCCATCCAAGCTCCAGCCGTGTCAAAAGCAAGTAAAATACCTGGCATTCATTTTAAAGGAAAGACAGTGGGTAATAGATCCAGAAAGAGTAAAAGCTATAACTGAAAAAAATCAACCAAACAAAAACCAGCTACAAGGGTTTTTAGGTGCAGTTGGGTTTTGCCAACTATGGATACCAGGGTTAGGGGAACTAATCAAACCTCTGATGGGGGCAACAAAAAAATGAAGAAATAGAACCCATTACATGGGGGTCAGAATGGGAAAAAAGCCTTTAGAGCTATAAAAGGGGCCTTGGCTTTGACTGCAGATTTAGGACTTCCAGACTACACAAAACCTTTTGATCTGTATATACATGAACAAAAAAGGGGTGGCAAGTGGAGTGTTAACACAGAAATTAGGACCTCATCAAAGACCCATCAGGCATGTTATTCTGTTCAACTGGATCCAGTGGCAGCTGGAGCTCCAGCGTGCATTACATCAGCCGCATTAATACTGTCCTACCTGTCAAAAATTCTCAACTATAAAACCTGCACATGAATTGGGAAATCGACCATGGACATTTTTCCCATTCCAAAGATTGCAAATAGATTATGCTGATATGTCTGGAGTGCATGGATATCAACATTTCCTGCTTCCCCAACTACAAAAGCAGACACTGGAGGAATAATAAGAGCTCTCCTTGAAGAAATTATTCCTAGGTATTGGAGTACCAGACTCTACTGAATCAGACAGAGGGTGGTATTTCACTGCAGAAATAATAGACAGACGTTTAGGGATAGAAAAAAGATTGCATGCTCCTTATCACCCCCAACCATCTGGGCAAGTGAAAAGAATTAATCAAATTATTAAGGAGAGAATAGCAAAAATTTGCACACTTACAGGGCTAAAGTGGCCAGAAGCATTAAACTGTTGGGGTTTTTGCCAGAATGGCCTCTGCTCACTGCTGTGCAATTCCTGGGCAACCCGCCCCCTGCCTGGGAGCCCTGCACTACCAGAGCCAGAATTACTTTTCCCAGGCCCTCCTTTCCAGTGGCTCCTGGCTAATAACTGGGACGGGCTGGCAGTGGGAAGGCAGAGACAGCATGAGGCCGAGAGCAGCCCTCCAGGATTCCCTCACTAGATCAGTTATTGCCACAGGAAACCCCCTCACGAGCCAACAGGGCAAAGGAGCGATGTTGCCAGCAACTAATGGAAGATCCACAGCTGGGCTCCAAAACAGTGGCATTAAGAAGCAGCCTCACCATCTGCAACACGAGCAATGCCCGTTTTCCTCCTGATCTGGCTGCTGTGATCGGCTAACACATCAACCAGAGATTTTCTACAGGACACTGTCTCCTGTGTGGATTTTACAGCGTCTAGTAAAGATCTTAGCTCACCCACTGCTGGCCCTTCAAGCTGGTGCACCCACAAGTCTTCTAACAGGTTGCTTTCACAAAACCTGTAGGAACTGAATCATCTTTGAGAGCTCTGCCCCTTCGCCTGACTCAGCGGCTGAACACACTTGCAGAAAGTGCATTTTCTCTGCTTACAAAAATAGGCTGAGTGCACACGCAGATTTTTACCTGTCTTGCATCTTTTTTACTGTACAGAAGACTTTCACTGCCTCACTGAAACATAAAGGACTATAAACCCATAGAGGGAGGTGAGTGTCATGTATTCATGTGTCTTCCAAAACACCTACTGTGGGAGTTGTCGTCACTGTGGAGGGTGTATAATACTCAAAGGCAGTGTATATAGCAAAAGACAGAAGGAAGTATCTTAAACTTTGCCTATGAATTCTACAAGGATCTAACTGGGAACAATTACAAAGACTATCAATGGAAAAAAAAAAAAGTCTTTTCAAAAAACTTTTTAATTAACACAAAATCCTTTCCCAGGAAAAAAAAAAAAGAAAAAAAAAAAAGAAGATATTTCTTTCATCTATGGATTGCTATATCACAGTACCAGGATATTTCATGCCACTCGGTTATTACCTTTCTCCCCACTTCCCACATCAGAGTCTTCCTTAATGTTGGGATGGTACTTATTTCCCACTGAGGTATCCCTAATGCCTCCCTTGCATGTGATGCCATCACAACTTCTGTGTCCTGTTTTCCCATACACTCTGAACTTGCAAGTACTGAAACTGTGAGATATTTAGGAGATCCCGCTTATGAGTGGCAGTACACTTGACTCTGAAACCGTAGATGGGCATCTTCTCACAAATGGGCATGATTAGCAGCCTCTTCTACTTCAAAGAGGTAACTTGCCATTACTGGTGTGATGAATGGAGCCAGACTCTTTTCAGTGGTTCCCAGTGACAGGACAATGGGCAATGGGCACAAGCTGGAACATGGGAAGTTCCATTCAAAGATGAGAAAAAACTTCTTTCTGGTGAGGGTGACAGAGCCCTGGAACAGGCTGCCCAGGGGGTTCGTGGAGTCCCCTTCTCTGGAGATTTTTGAGCCCCGCCTGGATGCCGTCCTGAGTGATGTGCTCTGGGCAGCCCTGCTTTGGCAGGGCAGTGGGACTGGATGGTTTCTAGAGGTCCCTTCCAACTCTGACAATTCCATGATTCCATGAATGGCAACACAGTATCTGCCTTTTGATTTCACACTTTTAGGGTCACATCCTCTTGTACAGTATGAACCATTCCTGCAACTAAATTCACAATGTGGACACATTTAAGATGTTTGCCCTCACACAGCTGCTTAGGGCCCACCCTCCATATCCTGAGCACTTCACACGTCAGAACTACCCTCCTTATCCGAGTTATTACACTTCTTAATAACACTGTGCCTTTTGGTCCCTTATTTACCCTCTGAATGCTGCTTCCCAGCTTCCACCCTCACTGCCTTCCTCTCTTCCCTAGCCGGCTGTATTCCTGCAGTGGGCCCCACTCCCGTTCCCCTCGCAGACCCCACTGCCCGCACGGCCCAGCTTCGGTCCCACTTGGGCTAAAACCAGCGCCGGCCCCGCAATCTCTCCTGCCCACCGCCGAGACACCGCCCACGGCCCTCCCCGGCCTCAAGGCCCCAGCGCTTCCCCAGGACACGCATTTCGCGCGGGGATGAGGGGGCACAGAACAACAGGCGGCGGCCGAGAGGCTACCCCGGCGCAGAGGCGCCATCTTGCGGGGAGCAGGCGGCGCGCCCGGGGGCAAGGTGGGGGGCCGGCCCCCACGCCACGCTGCCGGCAGGCCAGCGCT
>VXAK01012441.1:649-29058 GCA_013399435.1 Arenaria interpres | reverse complement strand
AATTTTTTTTTTTTTTTTTCACTTATTTCCAGAATTATTTGCTAGTCTAATACAGACAAAATTAAGCAAAGACAAAAAAAAACCAAACCCACAAACAAATAACAAAAGCAAGCAAACAAAAAAAACCAAACCCACAAACCACAACAAGCACAGGAAATGTAATAAGTTCCTTCTGATCTCTTTTTTGGTTTTGTTCAAATATGTATTCTCTACAAACACTGGACATAAACAAAGCAAGTTTAACATTAGGTTTTCGAAGCATGAGAATCTTCTGAATACTTTTAACACTGTAAAGGTGTCATACAAGAAAATCTTTAAAAACTTAGTTAAACTGTGAGATCAATTTCTAAAACATACAAAGCAGGTCAACCAATCCATGATAACTGAGGAATGCCACCAGCTGTGATGTCTACCACATCATCAACCTTTTAGAGACATGGTTTCACAAAGGGCTACACCATTTCACTGAGAGACTATGCCTACGTCTAGAACAGTGGAGCTAGGAGCTCTTCCTTGCTTCTGGGTCTGGACATACATTTCAGGCAAATCCTGAGAACATTCCAGGACAACATGCAAGTTGGCTAACTTGTGTCCTTTTCCCTAATCCTTATTTTCTGTGGAACATGTTAAGTACACATTGCCAACGAGCTATCTAAAACTAACCTTCCTACACGAAAAAATATTTTGAAGATTGAGCATTCATTTTGTTCTGATGTTAGACAAACCCAACATATCTGGAAATGGTCCTAATACGGATCCTAACATGTCACTTGAACAGCCATGCAGCAAGATATTAGCCAGCTTTATGAAAAACCTAGACTACAGCCTCTTTTTGCCAATTTGGAACTTTGTCATGTTTCTCATCATGTTTAAGGTTAGTGCTCGAACCACAAGGCCTGTGATCAACTAATTAAAATCTCTGGAGTGTCTCCCCCTTACTACTATTCTTTGCTGTTATTCTGTACCTTTCATTTGAATACTAAAATTAGTAAACAAGACAAGTAGGCAGCTCAGGACTTAACCCTGGCCTGAGATAGTGATCTAAAACCAGACTTCAGAGCACCACCTGATTACATTTTCACATTTTGTATAAGAACTAATATCACATTATGGGTACAAACAGCATGGTTTAGAAAAAACAGCATTTGCCAATTTACTCTTTTTTTTTTATTTTTTTATTTTTTAAGGTTTATCCATTTCAAACTTTTAAGCCAGTATTTCCTCCTATGGACTCCCATCTTTCAGGCTTGCAAGAGACCACTTACTGTTCAAGTGACTGACTTCAATGAACCAGATCTTCATTAGACTCAGTAGGAAGGTTTGAATCAGGCCGTGATTTCACACAGGTGATAGTGCCAGAGAAACCTCCATGCCAAGTAGAAGGGGTTTTGCCCCACACTAATCCTTACCACTTAGGTGTTTTTGTATACAAAAATCTGAAACACATAATTTCTAATTTCTTTCTAAAATACTTAATTTTAAAATACTGTAAAGATTAAGGAAAGCATTAGCATTCTTATATATAGCATAAATAACATCCTCAAGTATCTAGTATATACTGATCTCCTATGATCAGCATTATTAGAGATTTTAAAATATTTTAGCAGGTTTTTTTTCCTACAATGTTTATTACAAAAGTATGTTTTTCCAACCACCCTAACTAAAATTTCTGCTTTAAAACTTCATCATATGGTAAAAAAGATGGATATATTCCCAGTGTGGCCATTCACCATCTGCTTAAGCAAATACACTTAAAGATGCTTCTACAATTGTGATAAAATGACAGCAAATCTAAGAGCGCACAGAGCTCATATTCTAAAATGATGATTGTACAACTATAGTTTGCATCACTAGGGACCAATAAAAGTCTTTATGTTCCATTCGAATGGCGAGGACCTTTATCAAAGAGAAGCTGAAATAGGAAAATAACAAAGAAATGATTGATTCAGTAGTTTCCTTAAATTTAGGAGCACTAATGAAATAACTTCTAGATGTAAGTAGTATTTAACACCANAATAACTTCTAGATTGTAAGTAGTATTTAACACCAAAGATATTTTTCTCACTTTACAATTTTTTTACTGATATACAAGACTTGCCGTTTTACTAAACTTCAGGAGTGGGGCGGTTTTTCCTCATTTTCCAGGTGGGACTAATCATAAGCACAAGTAAATTTCGTATTCTTAACAACAGTTGAGTCTTAACAGAGTTAAGAGTCTCCGTGTATTTAGATTGTTATTCTTTGAATAATCAAAGTGATGACTGGGAAATACTAAATCCATAGTTTCCTCCCTGAACAGTGAAAGATCCTGACAAAAAAAACACTGAATAAGAAATGAAAACTTGCAATTTTATTAGTCAGTAGCACTTTTTCTATCCTATACAACTAACATTAATAGACACATATAAAATCTGTATTAAAACATTGTTAATAGCAATGCTTTAATCGAAGCAAAGTTTCGATACACTACATGTTTACCAGAAGTCTTAGTAATAACCCTATAGAAAATAGAGCTAAGAATTCTACTGCTTTAAGACCAGCATCAGCAGTTTTCTTTGGCAAAAACACTTTTCCTTCTAGAGATTCAGCAGTCTTGGTCTCTAAATGGTGGAAAGAAAAAAAAAAAATTTTCACCATCTGTTTCAGCCCTAAGGGAGAAAAACTTTCCTGGCAGTATATAGTTCAGGATTTAATTGCACCCAAAGCCAATACAAGTGAATGCAAAAAATATAAAACACGATTCTTAGCAAGTGGAAGCTTTGTATAATTTTACTTCAGCTTATTTCTTTGGCTACACTTTAACCTATTTTTGCTGTAATCTGTTTTCCTTTATTTCTGTTATTTGCTTTCAACAATTTTAAATTAAATCGGTTATCATTCCAGAAAAAGAGAAAACTAATGTCCCTTCTAACCTAGACAATTCTATAATTCTAATTAGATTTCATTGTCCAATTTATCAAATTTCTTTTACTCTATACTTAAGTATCAAGAAGAGTACATTTGCTAAGGCCAATGACAGTAGAAACATTTTCTATTTTCAAATAACATTTTTTTTTAAGCAATCTAGTTTCTTCATGAAAAGCAAAAACTTTGAATAATCTAAATTTTATAAAAATTAACATATTTTTTAATATCAGAAGCACAAGTCTATGAGTTCAGTGACAGCAAAAGGGAGAATTTCGGAGTCAAACAAAGAGAGAACTAGATTACAACAGGGAAAAATTAACTATTTTGAATTCCCAAAATTGATCTTCGAAAATCAGTTTCAACCAGAGGATTCTTTGGGCCTTTCTGTATAAATTTCAGTATGAGCTAAGCCTGTTCTATCTCAGGACAAAGTCTGTCCCATAATTTGATAATATGCACTCTTTTAGTTGAGATTTATGTTAAAAGGAGTATTGTATGGCATCAACAATACCATAACAAATAAACAAAATGCTGTCATTGCATCACTCCATTTATTATACATCTCTGCCAACATTCAAATTATTGTCTTTTGCTTGCACTGCATTCTGGTACATTACTATAAATAACTAGCTAGTTTTTTCTAAAACTAAGGTAATATATTTAGTACATAGAAACTGTCAAGCCCTGGCAATATACAGAATATATACACTACGATGCTCATCAAAATTGTGCTACTTTAGTTATGGTTAGCTTGTTTACTTGACTATGACACAATTAACAGAGTATACCGCTCAAGTCATCTTCTGTTAGAAACTGCTTGTAGCTAATTATTTTCTGGTCACTTCTCACACTTACCCATACCATAATTTTGAAAATTAAAATAATAATAATATGATAGCTGTCATTACAAGCATGCATGGAGGTGAAAGAAAGTCATCTTTGTACCACAATGTGTTCTAGTCACAAGATATGATGAAGCAAAGGAAAAAAACTGGAATTTATCTAGGTAGTGATCTATTAAGAATTTGAATTGGAAGTGTCCAGCTGTTACACGTCATTACTTACAGTCTACATTTTCTAAAAGATTCCAAGTAGTACAAAAAAACATACAACATTTAGAGAAATTTATAGAATTTTGCCTAAACTAGGTACTGCCAACTATGTAGATTAAGTTACTTTGAATCATAATCCCATTTCTCTGGTTCCACTAAGGCACTACACATTAAAAATGAGCAAAAAAACCCTGAAAAGGCAATGCTACTTTCTTAGTTTTTGTTTACTGAATGCACAAATATTGCTATCATCCTATGTTAAGGGACAGTAAGTGGCAAACCACAAGGAAAATCTTTTATTTTAGAGGTTTTATCCGCTGTAGATTCACTTTCCCTACCAATTACTAGCTAGTGGAGTCAGAAATGGAAGTTTAGGATCAGTTTTGCATGCTTACTTCTCTCCAGCATTTGTAAAAGAAGCTACTCTTTTTTCAGTTGGTATACCATATACTAGCCAACTAAAGTCACAAATACTATGCCAATTCCTTGTATATGCATTCAATTGCTAATAATTTTTAAAGGCCAACAATATGTTCCATCAGACAAATTTCCCACAAGACCTAATGATAATTCTGACATGACTAGAATTAAAACCCTAAAAAGTTTGCATTAAACAAAACAATGCATATTAGTGCAATGCTTTGTTGTTCTTTTAAACTGAAAAAAACCCTCACTTAAATGTCTGCCTAAAGACAAGACTTCCTCTGTTTATTATAACTTTACCACAAAACAGTTTAAATTTAGTTTGATTTATTGTGTAACAATTTTCACTGTCCCACAGTACCCAATTTGATATTTAAAAATAACTCAATTTGATAAAAATAATAGAAAAATTATAACTGGCAGCAAAAAGCTTTACGTTTGGAGCACATGCAGTCATTGTGTGGCTACATCATGGACTACTGTTGCCTATTGTGAGCTGCAGGAAGCGGTGAAGAGTCTGCTTAGCATCAGGGAGACTGAGGAAAAGATAGATGATTGGTTCCAAGTGCAGTCTGGAGTGGACCCACAGCCCGAAAAACAAAATCTCCCCCATGGCACACACAGAAGGGAGAGGGGCCAGTAACACAGAAAAATGGAAGCTTGCAACAGCAAGGACCAGCAGGAGGAAAAGACTTCCTCCAAAGCCTGAGGTACCCTTGCAGAACTACTTCTCTCTGCAGAGTGAAGAGGAAAGACCAGGCACATGATGCTGGAGCTGAGTAAGGCAGCTCAATCTGCTCCCCACGTAACAACCAGTCCAACTAAGAAAAAGCAACGGTGGTAGTAGTAGGTGACTCTCTTCTGAAAGGTATGGAGGCTGCTGGCATGACACACTCTCTAGAGAGCTGTACTGCTTACTGGGGACTCATATCAGGGATGTCACCAAAAGACTACCAAGCCTCACACAGTCCACAGATTATCATTCACTGCTTTGTTTCACGTGAGCACCAGTGATACTGCCAGAAGCAGTCTAAGAAGTATCACGGATTACAGAGCCCTGGGAGCGGCGGTAAAGGACTCTGCAGCACAGGTAGTTTTTTTTCCATCAATCCTCCTGGTCAAAGGGAAAGCTTGAAAGGGCCAGTCGAATCTATGCAGTCAACAAATGGTTACAGGACTGGTGCCACAACCAGGAGTTAGGCTACTTAGACCATAAAACTCACTTGGAGAAACAAGATCTACTGGGGGCTGATGGCATCCATCTGTCAGAGGAGGGGAAAAGCATCTTTGGTCTGAAGCTTGCCAAGAGGGCTTCAAACTGAAGCTGACAGGGGAGGGGAACATCCCACTCCTACTAGTTTGATGCCAGTGCCAGCCTGGAGAAGGATCCTAGAGAAGGATCACAGATCAGCAGGAGAGCACCTGGAGTGCAACACAAAGAAATATTAGCCACTCCAGCCACCAAGTAAGCTCCATCAGGGGCCCAACTTAAATGTCTCTATGCAAATATAGGCAGTATAGGGAATAAACAGGAGTTGGAGATGTGCAGGGCTATGATCTTATTGGCATCATGGAGACATGGTGGGATGGCTCCTATGACTGGAGTGTTGGAATTGAAGGATACAGGTTCTTTAGGAAGGACAGCCAGGGAAGATGAGGAGGGGTATCACCCTCTACATCAATGACAGCTGGAGTGCATGGAGCTCTGCCTGAGGATGGATGAGGAGCCAACCGAGAACTTATGGGTCAGGATTAAAAGGAAGGCAGGGACAGGTGATGATACAGTGGGAGTCTGCTACAGGCCACCTGACCAGGAGGACTGAGCAGATAAGGCCCTCTATAGACAGATAGGAGCAGCCTCGTATTCACATGCTCTGATCCTCATGGGGGACTTCAACTCAATATCTGTTGGAAGGACAACACAGCAGGGCATGAGCAATCAAAAAAAATTCCTGGAATGTGCTGATGATAAATTCCTTCTCCAAGTTATAACGGAACCAACAAGGAGAGGTGCCACGCTGGACCTTGTTCTCAACAACAAAAGCAGGGACTGGGAGAATGGAGGTACTGCCCACTGTATCAGAAAAACAGTTTCGATAGTATTGAAGGAAGCTGAAGGTGCACAAATCCATGGGACCTGGTGAGGTGCATCCATGGGTCCTGAGCAACTGGTGAATGAAGTTGCTAAGGCACTATCCATATTTTAGAAGTTGTGGCAGTCTGGTAAAGTTCCCACTGACTGGAATGAGGGACACATAACCCCCAGTTTTAAAAAGAAAAAAAAAGGGGGACCCAAGCCATTCAGTCTCACCTCTGTGCCCAGGGAGATCATGGAGCAGATCCTCCTGAAAACTATACTAAGGCACACGGAAAATAAGGAGGTGACTGGTGACAGACAACATGGATTCACTAAAGACAAATCACGTCTGACAAATTTGGTGGCCTTCTATGACAGGGTTACAGTGTTGGTGGATAAGGAAAGAGCAACTGACATAATCTACCAGGACTTCTGCACTGTTTGACACTGTTCCTCATGACATCCTTGTCTTTAAATTGGAGAGACATGCATTTGATGGACAGACCACTCTGTCCACAAAGATGATCAAAGGGTTGGAGCACCTCTCCTGTGAAGACAGGCTGAAAGAGTTGGGATTGTTCAGACTGGACAACAGAAGTCTCCAGGGAGACATTATAGCAACCTTTCAGTACTTAAAGAGGGCCTACAGGAAAGGTGGAGAGAGACTCTACCAGGAAGTGTAGCGATAGGAAGAGGACTAACAGTTTTAAACTGAAAGAGGGTAGATTTAGATTAGATATTAGGAAGAAATTCTTTACTGTGAGGATGGTGAGACACTGGAATGGGTTGCCTGCCTCCAGGGAACACCTCTGTTCAAGGCCAGCTCAAATGCGGCTTTGAGTAACCTAGTCTAAGTGGAAGATGTCCCTGCCCAGAGCAGGGGTGCTGGAACTAGATGATCTTTAAGGTCCCTTCCAACCTGGAAGATTCTGTGATTCTGTCCTTTCCAACCCAAACAATTCTATGATTCTATGATTATTTTTCCAATGTTGAGCACACAGAGCACTCTCAATATTAGACAGTACCAATATATATTTTAGAATGCTGTAAAGAGTTGTATGGTGGCTTTCTTGCCTTTTCCAAAACTTTTTTTAAAGGCCATATGAGCACAGAAATCGTAGATGCAGAGATGATTTGAACCATACTTATACAATCACTGGGCTCCTAGCAGCATGTCAACAGTTTTATGACAGTATTGAATTAGCAGAAGAACCAAGGAAATCTATCCTGTGATCTGCATCGTCCCAGCTATAACAGCAGGTCCAAGTTACCAGGTTAGAAGGGAGGGCACTAGTAGGACTAAATGCTCCCCCTCCACTGATCACACTTTGCCAGAATTCTACTTCTATTTCTCTTCCTCTGTTCTCTCCAATTCTCCCTTGACAGTAGTGGAAACTACTGGCTGAAGTGGAGCACTGCGAGCTACTTGCTGCCTCTTCAAAAAACACCCTTACTTAGACGTCTTCAGCCTGGTTTTGGAGATACTTACCTACAGAATGGCTGAGGTTGAAAGGGCCCTTCAGAGGTCATGTGATACAACACCCCTATTCAAGAAGGGCCATCTAGAGCCGGTTGCCCAGGCCCACGTCCTGGGCAGGTTTTGAGTATCTCCAAGGAAGAACACTCCACAACCTGTTTGGGCAACTTGTGCCCATTGCTTTTGATTCCCTCATTGAGCACCACTGAAAAGAGCCTGGGTGCATTCTCTTTGTACCCTCTCTTCAGGTATTTATATACAAAGAAGAGATCCCTGCCAATCCTTCTCTTCTCCAGGCTGAAAAGTTCCAGCCTTTCCCCATAGAAGAGGTGCTCCAGAACCTTAATCATCTTTGTAGCCCCCTCACTGAAATCTCTCCAGTGTGCCCATTTCTCTCTTGTATTGGGAAGCTCAGAAATAGACACAGTACTCCAGGTATGGCTCCATCAGTGCTGAGTAGATGGGAAGGATCACTTCCCTTGACCTGCTGGCAACATTTGTCTAATGCAGCCCAGGATACTATTAGGCCTCTTTGCCACAAGGGCACTTTGTTGGCTCACCCCTTTAACTTCTCATCATATCAGTCCTATGCTACCGGGTTCCTCTCCCATCATGGTCCCTTGTATGGAAGGAATGATAAAAAACAGCCGCACATCGTCTGCTTGTAGAAAATAACACTTAGAAATAACTACTATTGCACTGTTGAACCAAATGGAAATTGAACTGTAAACTTGAACTTTATGCAGTATTTCTTATAGTATAAGGTGAATGAGGCTTTTCATTCAACACATAAACCACAATGTCTAAGAATAACAATTCAGAGCAAGAATGAACAATGTATATACTTCTAATGAAAAAGATTTCAAGGGGTTTTTTTGTAGGAAATGTTATCCAGGTTTACCTATTTGGAAGAACTATTGTACTATATTTGGCAAATACATAGGAGTTGTAAGCATTTGGGAAACTGCTCATGCAAACACAGTATTTCCATTTTAAGCCAAAAAAAAAAAAAACAACTCTCAAACTGTTGTCTTTTTTCTCCCCTTAAGCACTTTCCTATTTACTCAGGGAAGGAGGAGGAAAAAAACCCCACCAAAGCCAAAAACACTAAACGTAGTTTCACTCAAATTCTGAAGTTCATACAGCCTTTAAGTAAAGCATATTATCACAAATATAGGCAGTGAGCTGCCATCTACACTAAGGAAATAGACAATCTGGGTAATCATATCTACAGTTAAAATGCTGCTTGACTGATTCAGTGATTCAAGACTTTAGAATGCAGCTTCGAGTATAAATGCAGCTTCTTTGAATAGATTCAACATCATTACTAGAAGCAGAAAAAGTTTTGAAATTCAAATTCTTCCACCAGTGAAAATCTGTGATATCCACAGACCCATTTCTTTGCATAGTAACAAACAGCAGTGATGTCCCTACAAGCAATTTTAAACTTCATTAAGTCTTGTACAGAGAGTAACTAGAGAATACTAATTCCTCATCACTATATGAATGCAGAATACATAATAGGTTACAGCTTATTAACATATTTATTCCAGTGTTGAAAGAATTAATATACAGAGATTGGGATTGCTCTAGCTACTGAAAATAAGAGATGTCTTTAGCCAGTCAATAAAAAAAAATAATCCTGTATTTATAAAGTCTTTGAGGCTTGTCACTGCCCCATCCTACATTTCGGAAGTAGGAATTTAATTCAACGGAAGGAAAAAGATAATAGAATTCTAGGATTTATTTGCACAGTGGCTAAATATCACCAACAGTAATTCATGCAAGGTACATTGAATATTTAGTTTTTACATTAAGCATGTCATATGCACATTCTCACAAATATCTTGCACTCGACTTCACTCTGCAGGTTCAGCAGCAAATATTATATACATAAGCCTTGCATCTCTGCTAGTTAAGGCAATTAAAGACAACTGTGGGCAGTTTAAGAGAGATGTTTGTGACAAATCTTACACAGCTGCTTGAGGAAAAACAATGGCAGACTTCCAAATCTCATGAGCAGGACAAAGACTAGACAAATGGCGCTACAAATTAGGTCATGGTATCAAAGGGTAATAAAAAGAACCAGTTTCCCCTTGGTTAGAGCATCACTTTCCAACAACAAAATGCTGAAGGAAGAATAATATATACCTGCCACTACCACAGAGTGGTAAACCACTGTTGTTTATGTGCAACTACTAATGTTAATAGTTAAAAACATATATAATCCCTGCATGAAGCCATACTTAAGAAACTAATCTTAAATCCTAAGTGCTGCACTACAGTGAACATATGTAGATCATGGACTGAATTCCTAATACAAACGGAATAATTTCTATGCTCTATCAAAAAGGTTTTAAGATCAAGCTGAATATTTCTTATTTCTTAGTCTTCTGCTAGAGTTCTGAAAGATTTTTCATATTTCTTTTCGTGATCCAGTTTATGTTTAATATTTATCTGGAGTCATAGTTAAAGCTTGACAGTTCATCAGCAGCAACCTTAAGGGTGTATGCTATCTGCAGGAATTCAAGCTTTCAGAAAGAGTATAATAATGATGTTTTTGAGACCTTCAACAGAGAAGCCAGAGAAAAAAGCAAAGACATCTTAGAAACAAGTTCTGTTGCAATGAAAGCACTGCAGTAGAATGTTATTCAGATTAACGTATCCTAAATTTCTTTTGAAAGACTGGCTAGTGATTAAATAATAAGTGTTCAAGATTTATATTTAAGACCATATGAAATATTTCCTGAAGTGAAATTGATAAGACAGAGACTTATATGATTACTTTTGAAGTATATGAACATCAAATTAGATGAAATAAATGTCAGTGTTGCTAAATGAATGAGCCAATATTTTAGGAACCAGTCTAAGACCACACTCACCTGGGGCACAAATCACACATAAAAAAAAAAAAAAGAAAAGAAGGAAAAAAAGGAAAAATCTTTTAATTAATCCATTAATCCTATTGCAGTCACTGGAGATACTAAACCAGTGCTCTATATCTTTTCTGTGGGCTGCTGTTAGGATTTAGTTCACTTCAACTTAGTTCCCTCATTCTTCTTTCAAAATAAAAAGCCTCTAGTCTTTCCACTAGTATCTACAAAGTCTGTTTGTGAAACCCTACATTGTTTTTACTCATGAGATCCACTATGTAGAAAACAAACACCAAAGCTTGGTTTTAATCCGTTTCTGCTGCCTTGTTTTATAATTTTCAGTTCTTTTGTTGGAATACAAGATAGTCTACTCTTATCCATCCTCAGCACGCTCTGATGATTTTGCAAGCCTCCTTCATGTCCCTTACATGTCATTTAGTACTTTTGGTCATGACTCAGTCATTCCTGTTGGCATCTGATCTTTTTCCAGTTTGCTCCAACCCCTTTTGAATTTGTTCACAGTCAGCTTTTATCCCCACTGCCCTGAACAACTTAGCAACTTAGCAACAAACTTTCTTAGCTAAGCTTCTACTTTCAGGAACAGATTGAAAAGCAAACATTATAGCAGTCCTCAAAAAATCTAGCCATTTTAGTAATATTAGTAAGAAGTCTGAAGCTCACAGGCAGTTTAACATATTAAAAGATTCACCAGTTAAAAAATGAGACAAAAATAGAGAAGTAAAATATTGTTAACATCATAAGGATGTTACAGAAGCTACTTCTAAGTAAAAAGCTTATAGATGAAGTAACCTTTATTCCAGAAATATTCTATAAAAGTCATAGCACATAGGATTGTTACATTCCTGAGGATTTCTAGTAAATTACAGTTTGTCAGAATGATTGAGTGTATCACTTTGTTTAGAAATAGATTTAGTGTAAAATGTACAAGAAGCTCAAGGGTGCAAAGAAAATAAAAAATGAAGTTTGTCATGGGCAAGTTTTTAGTGTCTTATTTTGATTTACTGACCTAGATTTAGGAAAATGAAGTAATTGAAGTTAACACAAAAATGAAAACACAACCAAAGCTTATTTGACATCCAGTGTGGGGCATTCACCACCCAGTACGGTGTCCAAGAGAACTTTTTAGAAGCTGAAGGATAATGCCTCTAGACGTCTGAATTCAGCACAAAACCACTCATTTCACAGTGCCACTTCACAGAACAAAGATTGTGGTGGAGGCACCAAGTAAAGCAATTCTAGTCCATTTGAATCACTGTCCTCTGGGGCTTATTAAAACTATGGCTAGTGACAGCCAGGAAAGCGTTATACAATAGTATCAAGCACAGCATAAGCCAGATGGTCAGATTTGTTTTCTCGCACAAAACACTAAGCTGCTCTGAAACACTAAGTGCATGGTTTGAGAACGGCCAGGGCACTGGAAGCAGAGAGCATGCAGAGACCACCAAGGCAAAGAACTATGCAGTCAGCAAGCCAACAAAAGCGGTGATAAATCAGAACGGCATCAGCACATCAGACTTCCCAACTCACACTGTCAATATCAGATCTAATGAATACTCAAAGATTTGAACTTTGATTTTTGTCACTAGTATTTCCTTTATTTCATCATTCATGTTTCCTCTTATTCCCACCACTGAACACACTGTCCTGGCACTCAACCGTCTCTCTTTTCTCCTTGATATACTCGCTCCTTTCCTTTACTCCATTATTTCCTGTCTTCTGCTTTCCCTTTTCTCTTACCTTCCTCTATATTCTGTTCAGGAATTAAAAACTAATAAAGCCACAAATATGATAACCACCAAGACTAAGTACACTAGCAGCCAGGCAGCTGCTCACTTCTCCACTCCTCCTTCTTTTCTTTTTCTTCCAAAAGAGTTCTTTTACATTCTTAGAATAATCTTAAATCCTTTAAAACATTTGTAGTCAGTTAAGGCCTGAGAGCACCTCTGAAAGTAACTGTGGAACTTGCATTCACTAACATCCAGTCAGAGGACACTGACCTGCACAGGTTGGAAATCGAGGTATTTTCTGTACCTATTGAGTCCTCTAATATCCCTTTTCTCATGGTCTAAAAGTAATTAGCTTTTTTGCAGAATGCAAAGCTTGTGCACCAGTCTTATGAGGAACGTCTGAGGGAGCTGGGATTGAAAAGAAGGCTGAGGGGAGACCTTATCATTCTCTATAACGACCTGAAAGGAGGTTGTAGTGAGCTGGGGGTTGGTCTCTTCTCCCAAGTAACAGGAGATAGGACAAGAAGAAACGGCCTCAAGCTGCATCAGGGGAGGTTTAGATTGGGTATCGGGAAAATTTTTTACACTGAAAGGGTTTTCAGGCATTGTAACAGGCTGTCCAGGGAAGTGGTGGAATCGTTATCCCTGGAGGTACTTAAAAGGTGGGTAGATGTAGTGCTTAGTGATATGGTTTGGTGACAGTTTTTGTCAGTGTTAGGTTGATGGTTGGACTTGATGATCTGACAGGTCTCTTCCAACCTAGGCAATTCTATGATTCAAAGGGTCACAGTCAACATCTAACTAAGCCACTAGGAAAAATCATTCAGTGTCCGATGCAAGACATCATGACATGTCAATAAGTAACTGTTGGAAAAATTACAACAAATGTGGAGAAAAATTAATTTCTAATTTAGGACAGCCATTATCTTGATCCATGTCAAAAACATACAGTTTGCATAACAGCCTCAATCATCAGGGAAAGATAAAGAGATACTTAAAACTTCCTAGTTCAGTTACTGTTTCATGCCTGTGTTCAACACATATTTGGGAAAGTGTATGATTTAATTTATCATGCAGCAAAAAAGACTGTAAGTGACAATGAAAAAGGAAGTAGTCCAATGAATCTGGGCATGTCCATGACAGACACAGGAATGGGAAGAACAGTCCATATACTCTATTAACTGTTCCGAGTTTACCTGCATGACCTGTCAGCTTACAAAAGGACAAAACAAAACCAACCAAACAAAAAAACCACAAAGAAAAAAGAAGAAAAATGTAGCTAACAGATTTAGTGATAAATAACCTACATAAAAGGCAGGTAAGGAACAAGAATCTGAAGTTTTAGTTTAGAAAACCAGCATATCAGGAGAGTACTGCATTGACACAGGTAGCTTTCATTACCTCAAAGCACATTTATCAAATGTTTCAGACATAGCTCTTTGTGAAGGATTTGATGCTTTTTGTCTATGTTTTTTCATGCACTTCTTAGGTAAGACACACATTTCCCAGTGATGTTAATGGAATTTCAACATATAAACCAAAGACCTCTCTTTAATTTAGCGAGTCAATCCTTAAACTCCACTGATCATGTAATTGCTTAAAAGGCCAATTTTCAAACTGTTAAGTAGAACTCACGATCAACTATAAATCATTTGGTTACAAGTTGTATTATTCAAATAATTATAGCTACTTAGCTGCTATTTTAATGTTAATCAGGCTTATAGAACATTTGCTTATAAAATTTAGTTCTCCAGACACAATGCTAAAGTGTTTTCTGGTAAGCTTACTTATTTAAATAAGGTGTATTTCTCAGCTTCTCTGACCTTAAGCTCAATACCCAATCTGTTTAAAACTTAAAATTTATCCATGAAGAAATATTTCCCCTCAAGAAAAAAAATAAATTAAAAGAGCCCCTCAGCCTACTATGAGGATTTTAAACCTAAAAAAACCAAAACCATGACCTTGTTACAGATAAATGTAAAGCTTATAATAGATAAAATTTACAAAAAATAAAGGAAAAAAAAAAACAATAAAGTGACCAAGTACACAGTTGTTCGATCTGAAAAAATCAGCTGATTAGCAACAAACCAGAAAGCAAAACTATTTAATGGCAGTCATCATATATATAGAGGCATTGTTGTCAGTGACTGCTATACCATATAACAGCATCTTGTGGGCATACTGAATCTCTTTCCCCTTCTGCTCCCCCAATTAATATTAGCCTTTATTAAAGAATTCTGTGAAAGACTAAAATGCTCAGAATATTTGTTTTCTGAATGTAAGATCTGTTTTAAATGTTTCTGGTTTTGGAAGCAGCTCGCTGAAGTGAGATCATTTGTGCTAGAGAATGCTAACTAAACTAATGAGGACATGTGGCAGTGCCCTTCTGACACCATTGATAGAGATGGGGTTCACCTTCTCCATCCAGGAGTCCCACTGTTGACAGTTTTTTCCTACTAGCGTTTTAATATTTTTGACCTGATAAATGGCAGGACTTCAGCCCTACTGAAGGCAATCTACTAGTGGCTAGCTCAGAAGTGTTTTATAAAAGGAAGGAATCGCATAAAGTTAGTTTGAAGTCTTCTGGCTCCTTTACCATATAGATATAGTGAATGATGGAGGACATATTCAATGGTCATCAATGGCAAAAATGTTTAACTTCATTGTGCTGTACTATAGCAATGAATGAGTTGAAATTAACAAGGTAGAAATTGAGATTGGCAAGATCTGTTTATACCAAACAAAATAAGGGAAAAATAACTGTCCCCAGTCTCACCTGTTTAACACCACTGAAGTCTCATAAAATGAGAGACAGGAAAGAAAATGAAGTATTTTACACTGTTTGTAGGCCTCTAGTTATAATGCCCAAATTACAAGATTTGAGTATCTTGATAAATAAGTTTTCAGAACGCAACTCACAGCAAGTCACTTGGTTATCCTAGTCCTTTTCTGAAGATTGTCACCCACTAAAGGAGAAACCTACTTTTTCGATACAGCATCTAAATTAGGTGTCTGAAGTTGAACACCATTCAGATATTCCCTTGTCCACTACAATAGATATGGAAGTAATGTGGTAAATTTAAAACATAAAAATGAGCTAAGAGAACTTTAGACAGCATTTGGATGATATTTCTAGCTAAAGTACTGTCTTGCTTTCCATTCAAGTAAATACAGCTCACTACATTTCCCACCCCTCAGAAAAAGAAACACTAATTTTTCACAATGGTTGGACAAGATGATCTTTAAGGTCCCTTCCAACCTAGAAGATTCTGTGATTCTGTGAATTTATTTGTATTGTAGATAGAACACTGAAGAACTGAAATTAGCACCATAAATTTATGAACTTTAGTGTCTGTTACTGCCATTTATTCTGTCAGAGCACAGTATCAAAGAAGTTTTTTAAAAAGAAATTGTGACTCTTAAGACACAAGACAGAAACATTCATGTTTTGTTGTTATTGCACAACCCATTCTTTACAAGCCCCATATGCTAGTCCTAAAAAACAAGTTTTAGTTTTCCACTACCACATTTATCCTGAACAAAGTTAAACCTTCACTATTACAAGTGTATTTCCCATTGCAAGATTTCCATACAAACCCCATTTAGTCTATGAACCCCTGTCCCTTAACAAGTTTTGATGAAGTTGCTGAGCTTAACGTCTGTTGAAGCAGGCAAAGGAGAAAAGGCACCTCACACTGACAGTCACCCCTTTTTCTCAACAAGAAACAACTATAAAGCCCAATTGTGCAAGCACTGTATTTTTTTCTTTAATTAAGTTATTGAGAAAAGCTACTTTTCTTTTTGTTCCCCCCACCCTTCCAGTATTCAACTATTCTACTACAAAACCCTTCATAACAATAAAGATATTGGTATTTGTGCATGATCTGGGATGTATGAGTTTGGTCAAAAAAGCCCAACTCTTCATTTAAAGGACAATTATTCAACCATAAATGTAGTGAAAAATTCAACTTTGAAAATTTTAAAATTGATTTAATTTGAACAAACTTATACTAGAATGCAATCTTGAAAATTCAGATCAGGATTTAAGTGAAATATTTCAATTTAAAGGAATGTTCCCTACAAAGGTGAATTTCATTTAATGGAAATATTTCAGACTTCTTTCTTTGATGACAGTAGTTATTAATTGCTATTCGTGAGAATGCAACTATATCCACAATGTATAACAATGTTAACAAAAAAAAAATAGACAATCTTTAAAGAGAATATGAATTAATTCAACCCCTAAGGAAACTCATAGAAAATGGCCTTATTTAAATTCCTCCCCACCTCCAAAGCCATCTGCCAGTTTTAACCTGTAAAAACATGCTACAGGTCTGTGAAAGTACTCATAAACATGCTTAATCAAGGTCTGTATTGGCAGAGTTCCAGAAACCTGAAAGGTGGGCTCAAATTACATAAAACAGAGCAAGTTGCAATTGTTGACATCTTCAGTATAATATCCTTAACATAAGATACATCTCTCAGCATTCAGAAGATTAAAAAGCAGCTAAACTTGCATACTTTGGTCAATATGCAAGTAAACTCTTCACTATCCAAATTCAAAGCAATCGAGATCCATTTAGCCATGAACAAGCTGCTGGTCTATCCACTTCAACACCAAATAAGAGCACAGGTCCTGCAGCCTTACAAAACCCCTCTGAAATCCTAAATTCTGATTTTCCTGTAACAGAGATTAATATCCTTTGGGCTTTGGGAATGTAAGTACATTCAGATGAATGAGGTCAACAGCCACACTTCTAAGACAGGCTGATGTGGATTAGTTTCCAAGAGACAACCAGTTTATTCAGGTTAAAAAGGGGTGATTGCCCAGAGCACTAAGCACAAATACAAAGAAAAAAATAATCCATAAGATATCTCTGGAGTGCAATCCTTATTGTATTAACTTTTTGACTCATTTATTCACTGTACACTTGATGCAGCCTCTACAGAGCTTTAACTGAGCTGCTTGAAAACACATACCTGATTGCAATATTCCAGATACTGTTCAGCTGTGCTTACCTTTGAAGAAGCAATCTTCGTTGTGTACAATGGTGACCTTTTGTTTTTTCAGACAGGCAGCTCTGTGCACTTCGCAATGGTTTTCATAGAATTCTCCATCAGAACCACACACGGGCTTGTAATGCGGCTTGCAGTGCTCCATGCATAGACACTCAGCTTGGCCAGTCTCCCCATTCACAACGCAATGTCTACCCAGGCCACAGTACTTGCTTTCACATGATCCAAAATGGCCATCTTGACTCATATACCCTAATTAAAAAAAAATAAAAATTAATTACATTTTGTTTAATTGCATCCAAGATACAAAAATGATTGTATTATGTAAATGAATATGAGGATATGTCCTCTGTTACACCCTTGATTAATGATTAACGTAGGTAAGCCTGAAATGAAACAAACTTCATCTCATTAACATGACTAGGTCTACTTTCAGTCATTGTCATGTGTTTGATTAAATGCAATTAAGAGCAACATCTAGTAACAATACAAGATTTACTCTTTGTTTAAAAATTTTTAAAAATAATGTATTTTTAAATGTATACTGAAGTTCACCACCTTAAGATTGCTATACTATTGCATGTAATAGAATACTGCATTCTCTAGAATTTAGAACACAGAATATCTCAAGTTGGAAGGGAACCATAAGGAACATCAAGTCAACTCTGTACTTCTTGCAGGACTACCTAAAACTAAGCCATAGGACTAAGAGTGTCATCCAGATGCTCCTTGAACTCTGACAGGCAGATAAAATATACATTCACACCTTGAGACTGATGTGCAGGAATAACAAGAACTGGGGCAAAGTTCTTAATCAACATGGAGAAGAAAAAAATCACCTCTGTGCTGGCAAGACAATGGCATTTCAGGGAACAGATGGAAGAGGAGGACTGATACATCAAGTGAATGGTGGCTCGAAGGTGTCAAGTAAGTCTCTCGTGATATTTCAATGAGACAAATGGTATTTGGATAACGAACAGAGTTTTAAGAGGGCTGCAGCAGAGCTAAAGGAGTTTCTGTTGGCCACAACTCCCACTTCCTTCTGCTCCTAGAATGGAAACGGATTGTCTACATTAGGCTACCAAATCCATCTGTCTGCTTTCTATCCTATCTGTGCTGCTGCCACTGTGTAAAATAAGTACTGTGGTCAGTTTCTCCATTTCTATCCTGGCTGTCATAGAGCTAACTATGCAGTCACTGCTTGGCGAGGGAAAGCGTACAAGAAAAAGCCACAGAATTGTTAATTGCAATTACCAAATCCTCAACTATGTAGGTGTTCCAATACCATAATTGTGTCCTAAAATAAGTACAAAAATACTAAAATGTCTCCAAATGCAGGAATAGACACTGCGTTTCACAGTTACTACCTTTTATTCTCTTGCCGTACACTCCTAATCTCCAGAACAAACAAGAACTTGATCCCCAAATACTATACATGCCTAGTATTACAATTCCTTGCAATAGTTTCTTCATCCCCTCAATCTAGCTGAATGATACTTGGCTGCTCCATAAAGAAATAGTATGAACAAACAAATGGCAATGCATAATTTGGTAGTATTAAATTCATTTTCTGAAGTGAAGAGCTAACATATCAATATCATAGTTTGATACACATTGCTTCTAACCACTGAGCATTTATATTTTTCACTTCAGTGGCAGAAGCAAATTCTTACCACTTTCTTTTTAAGCCTAGAGGTGTATCAGACCTAAGACAATAGTGCTTTGATTCTTTGCTTTTTCATACGCACAAATGTTCTACAGACAAGAGTACTACAGAAAGCATGCAACCGTTAAATTTGGCTCTAATAGGACAAATGCTTTTGCTGTATTATTTTATGACAATTTCAGCACAAAGTTGAGAGGATTACATACTTACCTCAGATGATGTACATCTGATATAAATACACTACAGGAATTTTTATATATGTGGATGAAACACTGCAGACTGGGCTGATGGTGGGTTTCACTGCTCATGCACTAAACAGACTTGAAATGGACAAAACCAATTCAACATTAAAAATTTCCCCTAAGTTTTTGAAAATATTACTTCTTATGCAAACGTATCACCTCTATATACAAGCAACAGCCATTAATTAACAAATTAACGTAAATCCAATTTCCTTCTACTACCGCTAACCTCAAAGAAAGTCCTGCAATGTCCTAGAGTACTTTACAGCACAGGTCATGTACACACATTACAGAATTATAGGACTTCTTTGAAGTGATAGAACTGTTGCAGTTTGAGGCCAGAGTCCATAAATTATTATTATTTCTGCTGTCTGAATTGGAAGATAAAGATCTCAATCTGACAACAGATCTGAAATGCTGAGAGGTGTGTGGTTACTCAACAATGCACTGAGCTGTATATTGCTCTGAAAGTAGAAACCAATTTAAAACTTCACTTGGGACTTCACTTTAGTACTATAATTGAATCTGATGCCTGAATGCAAAACAGCTTCTTTCAGATGAGGGAGAATGATTTGCATAATATATATTGATATTTATAATATTGGGAGAAGTCAGTGTATACCAATCATGTACATCAGTAAACAAGCAAGGGGTTTGCCCTAATGAAAAACTATATTACTTTGTTATGAAATGTTTTATAAATGTCTCCATTTTACACCATTAACTACCCCAAACCAATACATATATTTGCATACATCACTGCATACACAACTCTCTTTATTGAAGCTCATTGTAAAATTCCCACTGACCTCAACAGCGGCAAGATTCTGCTGCCATAGTCTTTGTCTTAAGTTCAGCTATTTTTAATGCTTTCAGCATGTTTAACAAGCACTGTTCTGTGTTATTTTTAACTTAGGAACTTGCAGATCTAAAGTATTTGACGAAAAGGAGCAGCTATGCAGCGTTTCAAGTGTTTCATAGTCCATATTTAAGAAAAAAACAGTTTAAATGTTTATTTTTAAAGAGTCCACCAACTAGTTGTTACCAAATTACTCATATCAAAAAATAAACAGAATCCAGGCAATTTCAAATGAGGTGACAAGATGTTCACAAACATAACTTTGACACAAACTTGAACTAAACCTGCACCCAATTCTGAAAATATAAATAAACCAATACTAAATAGCTACTGGGAGATAAAAATAAATGGGTTAAGACATAAGTAAAATATTTTTAAAATAAGCTAGTGACATAAGACTACCAACAGAAAACAAGGTTATATGTAATGGTATAGATCTGATCTTCATCAGTTAACTCTAAATACTAACTTTATTGTGGAGGAACAAATCAAATTAGCAAATGGTACAGAGCACATGCAGTTGCCTTGGATTTTTTTCTTTCACCTGAGGAAGTACTAAAGCATTAAGAGCTGCAACTGAATAATAATGAAACAACTGCAAAGAGGAGTTTTAAGTACCACCAAGAGAAGTTTTTCCATAGATACTCATGTTCCCTCTTCACATTTCTGAGCAATTATTAATGAAATATCAGGACAAACAGACTTTTAATTCAGAGAGGAATAAGCCAGTGAAACAAAGGAAATACCAGATGTTTTGAACAGCTTAGTAAGGGGTACTTACTACCTATGGATAAAAAGCACTGGCATTTTTTTGTCAGAGCTGAAAAAAAATGCAAAATACTTGACCCAAATATGATGATACAACACCATCAGTAACCTTTTTGTTTACGTAAATGCATCATCTTCAAGTCTTAGCTCACTGCCAAATAAGTCTTTAAAAATACAGAGATAAATATCTGATATACAAAGTACTTTTGTAATCATAACAAGGTTTAATTGATAAACGCAAGTAAACCACAGCTTCATTACTGGTCTGAGCCGCTGTGCTTGGTTAGACAGACCTGAGTGCTTGTTCTGACTGGTAGAGGTATTGCAGGGTGTTCAGGACCCTCACCTAATACACTCTTCACCAAGTTGCAGCTGTCTCCTTGTCCATACCATGGTAGGAGGAATGAAAACAAAAAACAAACCCCCAAAACAAACCCTCAAACAAAACCAGCTTCTGCTGCTTTTCATTGTTCCAGTCCAACTTGCCAGAATCACTATATTTGGCAAATCCTTCATTTTATTTTATGTTTCAAAAAAAAGGCAGTTCCTTTAGGTAGCAATAATTTTCATCTTGGAATAGAGCTGCTTCCTGTTTAGGTACAGAGCTACAGGAATCTTGGCATTATCAAACAAGAAACCAGTTTTTTTAAACCCATGTGGGCTGTGAATCGCAGCTATTCATGAAACAACTGACGATTGCAGCGCGTCTGAGGAAATCATCACAATTACTTTCCCTACATGAAATTATTATTTATGGTGGTATACTTTTGAGTGATAAAGAAAGTTTTTTGGGTTTGTTTTGTGTTTTTTGTTTGTTTCTGGTTTGTTTTGTTTTTTAAATGCCAGTATACATAAGACTCCTGTGACAAAATTGCTTTGGATACAGCACCCATTCAGTAAACCACCACCAGCACCACCACCTCCCCCTAAATTACAAATCAAACAAACATTGAGTTTTTCTGAAGGCTGTTCTTTTATCTAAGCATTTAGATTTAGAAAGTAAACTTAGATTCCTGTATTTGGAATCCATAATTCAGTAATTTAGTAGAGAAGACAGACAGCCTAGCGTATGTAATATTAAGAGACTGAGAACAAGTTAAGTCAAGATGACAAACAGTCTACCCATGAATGATAATCTTTTTCCAGCAATTTAATTGGTATTGCTTATGTGATGATAGGTAAGTGTGCATGCGTGAAGCGCCACAACACAACAGAAAACTGACCACCCATATTAGCTACATTAGCATACCCTGAATTTTCAGCCAAAAAAGTGTAATACCTATGCATTCTGAGAGTGTCTATAGTACTATGGAAAACAAAACATACTTTCTTCAATTTGAAAGTCAGGAAACATTTGAATTATCATAGCTTTAAGTTAAAAATCTCCACACTTTAAGAAATATCATTAAAAATGCATTATGCCCAAGACAGCCAAAGCAGTCAAATAGGTTTTTCAGATTTGCTTGAAACTTAAACTCTAAACAGAAATAAAATGAATGAAGAAACCAAAAGAAAATAATTTTTATTT
The DNA here is from genome assembly GCA_013399435.1 of Arenaria interpres. Lineage (NCBI taxonomy): Eukaryota > Metazoa > Chordata > Aves > Charadriiformes > Scolopacidae > Arenaria > Arenaria interpres. The sequence continues at coordinate 6,422 of VXAK01012441.1, read as the reverse complement.
AAAAAAATGGAGAAAGAGAAATTGCTTTGACTTTTCTTTTAAGACAAATTGTAACAAATACATTCTCATGATGTTACTTAGGATTCCTCATACATGCTTCCTAGTTAAGGACAAGTTTAACAGCACCCAAAGTTGAGCAAGCTTTAAGTCACAATTGCATCATTTATACTTGGGAATTAAGTGGATGTTTTAGCATGCAAAACGCTCATGGGAATACGCACTTTTTCATTTAACTAACCAGTTTAGAGAAACCTTGCACATGGGAATTGGAAATTCATGAGATTGGGAATGACCACATTCTCCAGTTGGCCCTAGGCTGGAATGCACACAGGCTTTCTCTCTGTTGAGTCCTCTCTCACAAACCCAGATTTTTATTTATTTTTTCTTCCCTAACAATATAATTTGTATTCACGGCTTGCCACTTAAAAGTCCTTCTCATTTCTCTACATTCAACTTCTGCCCTTCTGCCTTCCATCCCTCCTCCCCCACACCCCACCTTTCAACCCCCAATTTATCTAGAAGCTTAAGTTTAAACACAGGAAGGAAGAACATGTCTACATGCAGCAGTGAAGGCAGAAGAAGAACACAAGAGGGAACTATGGCACGAAAACATAGATGAGAAAGACTACTTAAACAGTAGCATTTTTCCAGACTGCAGAATAACAAAGATGAGAATTAAAAAACCAAGGTATGACAGTCAAGCCCAAAGCTCATTCCTCTTAATGGAAACAAAAGTTTTTTCACATCACAGGTATGAAGAAAAAAACCTCGTGAAAGACAAAACAGTCCTTCAACACAAAGAAAATCATTATAGTAGCAATTCAGAGAGTCACAGATTTTGAATCAATTATTATGAAAAAATTAGAGAAATGCCACCTGGAATAGATCCCCATTCATAAAGGCAGAAGAGTATACACAAAAGGCTGGTCATGCAAAGAATTTTTCTGATGAGGAGTTCAAGAGCACATGGAATTATAGATTAACAAATCTGAGGGTCTCTGCTTCCTCGCACTGTTAAGGTATAGCCTTCTACAGTTGAGGTAATAAGAGAGGAGCTGAAAGAATTTGAAAGATGAGCAATATATAGGCACAAGAATGTGCTACATCACTCTAACCACAATAAAATGCCTGCACATATTCAGTCAAAATCTGAAATTAAAAAAATAAAAATCAGTGGATAAAGTGTGAGGGACAGTTTAAACCACAAAGAGTGAAAACTTGGAGTTCAAGATAATACAAGATAACAACTGCACAGAGATAAAACAATGCATAGTTTTCTTAAATCAATGTTTTCTTATGATTTAAAAGTGTAAAATAGTTGTACAGCAAGATGTCTTAAAAAATTCAGGGCATAAATAAATTTTGTTAGAATATTGCTCTTCCTCCCAGGAGGCTTTCAAGAGCAGAGGTGCAAACCTGCTTTGAAGGAGATAGAACAAGAGTGAGCTATTCCTGTTTCCACACCAGAAAGAGCTCCTCTTAACAGTTCTGTCAAGCAACTCCTTGTCGCGTACTCTTTTCCATAACTCTGCTAGACCTAGCTGTCATTGAAAGCAGCAATTTGGATCTCTTCAAAGTTTTTCAGAGACAGTGGCAAAACAGAAGTTCGTATCAATGTGCGCACACACCCCCACAGCCTCACACACAAAGAAAGCCTCCCCTTTGTAGGAGGACTGGAAGTACTGTAAGGACTTGTACCTGCCTAGAATTTGATTGAAATCTTCTGGTGTGCTCAGCGTTTATCAGTGAGGACTGACTAACAGAAACAGACACAGACATTATGACTGCACATGCTTTTTTTTTTTTTAATACCTTAAAAGTCAGGCTAATTACACTTAGTAGAATGCTTGTCTTGTATATGAAGATAAAGCGACTTTCTTATTCTCCCGTAAAGGTAATTTAGAAAGAAAACAGGAAAAAGTGCCACACTTATAAAGGAATAAAAATGCAAAACTACAGTGAGTAAAAGAAAAACCCTCTAATACCACGAAGATTTTTAAGTGTTGCATACCCAGCTATTAACCTGCAATACCAATAACCCCAAAACAGTGTATCTGTGGTCAGAAACAACTTTGCCCATACGAATCCCCTTCTCTTACCAGCAATCCACAGCTATCTTGAGCAAGCTTCAGAGCTTCTCTTCCTCAGAAAAGAGAAAAAATAAAATCATATCCCTTCTGCTTGAACAAAATTGAAGGCAGGGGCCAAAAACACCATATAAAAAAAAGGAGAAGAAACTAAACCACAACCAGCACTACATAAAAGCATCTTCTGCTAACTAGGCAGAAACTTTTCTCACCTGTTGGAGCCTTCGCCTGCTCCTCCCCCATCCTGTGAGCTGTCCCTTTATGGGCGTTCTCCGCCTCCGGTGAATCCCCCCCGCCGCTGCCCGGGCTCCCTTCGTTCCTGCCCCGCCGCTGCCCGGGCCACCGCTCGCCGGCTCCTATGGGGCAGCCGCAGGCGGATTCCCCACCCCGCACCAGGAGGCCCAGGCCCTGCCCAGCCCGCTCTTCTTGCGAGCAAGATCTTGTGTGGATTCCTGCCTCTGTAAACCTCCTCGCCCTCTCCCGGGACCATTAGGCATCGGCTTTGATACCGGCTCATAACAAACGACTCTGACACCACCACTGTGCAGCCTTTCCTCCAGAGTAGCGCCCTGCTCAGATTTCTGGCTGAACCAAAATTAATTGTGTCACCAAAGTGCTGCTGGGCAATGCTCTGGCCCTGTGCCCAGGGCCCAGCAGCAGTGTCTTGTGTGCAACCTCATAGCCCAGGGGTCTGCAGGTTCCCTCAGGTGAAATTACTGTCCTGGCGAGGGCTGTTCATGTGCTAGTGGGAACCAAGAAAGTGTCACCAAAGTTTCTTTCACTGTTAGGAGGTGATCTTCTGGCACTATATTAAGCCTTATAAATATCCCATTCATTGATCATCCTCCTTACATTTGACCAGTGACAATTAACTTGGTAAAACTCTCTGTTGGCTGAAGACACACTACTTGCCTTATGTGGGAGAATGGAAAACATATAGGTCTGAAACAAACATCTGAACAGATCTGGAGTAAGAGCACCACTGAGTGTACATGTAAATATAGACTGATGTGCTTTGAGCAGTTTCAAGATAGCAATTCATTACTTTCAATTACATCCTTAGTTTTACTTAGCACTTACTGTATTTCTCTTTCTCACATATTATCTTTGTCTTTTGAAAAATGTGTATTATTCATTTAACATCAAACCAGTGGCAAACAGTATATTCTCTAAAACAAAGTGGGAAATGACACGTTTGCCTCATCCCAGATACATGGACCTATATTCAAATGGTTGATTGCTTTTCAATTGCACCACAGCAGGCAATCCTCTATTCTGCCAAATGTGTTACCCAATGTCACCAAGAGCAGGAAATGTGCATCACAGCGACAGCAGTTTTGTAAAGGTCATAGTCTGAACAACCTTCCACACATTTTAATGCTTATCTGAAATATAGCTTGCTGAAAAACACAAAGGGCTAGCTTAGTTCTCAGTCAGACAAAAAAAGAGCTGAGTATTGCTCATTTGTTATTTAAAAACCAAACTGGTTAATTTTAGCAACAATGATCAAAATAAGCAAAACTGTCAGTTAAATTATTGACTGGAATTTCCCTTTTACCGAGTTAAAGAATAGAAAGGCTGTTAGGATTTGGACTCAAGAACCTGTAACTTTTGACATGAAAAACAGATTTGTCAATTTTGGGTTAATATTAAAAGGCTACTGCTCCCTCCATAGGTGTATGTGGCTTTCGCTGGGATTAATAAGCTTCTATATGAAACAACATTATAAACAGAAAACGTAACTTATGCCCTGATCAAGTAGCTGGCACTAAAAAGGTCATTCAATTATTCATAGTACAAACTAGCACACCATAATCCAGATATTATACAATTCCTGTGTTAGACATTGAAACAACACTTCTTTGTGGGTTTTTTTACTTTGAAGCCCTCCCTGCAGAAAAGGGCTGTGATGGCTTTCTGCTACCTTCCCCAGGGACCTCTACTAGAAAAAGTAGCATAGACATTAAACCATATGGTTAAAGTGCAGCATCATTACTGTTCAAGCAAAGTTAAAAAAGAAATGTCAAGCATCTTCAGTTTTACTGATTAGAAAAATTTGCTCCTCATAAATTTGACATTATCCATTTTTTTCAAGTTGTTACTAAGTAACTGTGGTGGGTTGACCCTGGACAGCAGGTAAGTGCCCACCCAGTCACTTGCTCAACCCCGCAGGAATTCAGAAGGAATTCAATAAGGAAATTCATTCACTAATTTGCATTGGCAGGCAGATACCCTGCCATCTCCTGGAAACCAGTCACCTCCTGGAAACCAGCACATATAACAGGCCCAACGGGGACGTGTCTTAACCACTGATGTCACCCCTTCCTCCTCCTTTCCCCCAGCTGTTATTGCTGAGCACAATGTGATATGGTATGGGATATCCCTTTGGTCAGTTTGGCTCAGCTGTCCTGCCCGTGTTCCCTCGCAGGTTCTTGCTTTCAGGGGGATAGACTGGGAAAAGGAAAGGCCTTGATGCTTGGCAAGCATCATTATTCTTTTGGTTCTTCTAGTAAATATATAAAAGCAAACTAAGGTAACAATGCAGTCCCCTCTCTCTGACATTGTGGAAAACACATATATATCTTTATGAATGACAAAGCATTTAGCTTTCATCAGAAAGAAAAAAAATATCCATTCAGATATTCCAACTTTCATGCTTTTCTTACTAGTTGCTACAACTTCTGTCTAGTGACAAATTGCCTTTATTATAAACATGCCAAAAATACTGTTTTTGTTCTTGGATAATATAAATTCATGAAACCCACTAGCATTGCTACATGTGAATTAATGTAGGGCTATAATATTAGATAATCATTAAGTGTCTCAGAAATGCAAGCTACAGAATTAATTTTAGAAAAGCATAAAGATCATTGTAAACTACTGTTCAAGAGAGTACTGTCTAGAAGAACATCTATAGTGATTCCCAACTGCCACACCTCCGGTTCAGCTGCTGCGTTCCTTCTCATGGGAAAATGGCAGAAGGTTAAATTACAAACTATGGTGAGCAGAGCTACCAAATCATTGTCAGTTTTTGCAATGTTTTAGCTTCCAAAGTACAGGAACTTTTCAAATGAATCAAAATGAAAATCCTTTTAAAATATTTATTGTATATGTAATTTCCAAAAGGAAGGGTAATTTTCATACACATTAATAAAGCTAAATAGGTTGTTATACATCATACTTTCTTAAGTGATTTCAAGTAATCTATGAAATGAGACAGATAAATTTACTTTTTATAACTAGCTAAATAAACATTGCTGTGTTATTCATTATACTGAATTGAAAGTTTTTGCAGGTCAACAAACCCTGTATATGGTTGGCAACTTCAAGTTAGTAATTGCAACAGAAATAAACATTTCATCACAAATCCTTTTTAAATTGCAACGCCTTTGTAACTTAGTTTTTACAATTGTTTTCATCATAAACAGTTCAGTTAGATGACTGAAATTATAATGCAGAATATTTTTTTCTCTGTGCTTAAGGGCTGCCAGCTATTTTTCAACTTAAAACAGTTCAAAAACTGGTAAAGAAATCTAAGTGAGATCTGTGTGACTAGACTAGTTAGTTTAAAGTTACTGGAATAACCCACCTACTTTGCTTAGTTTTCTATAAACCAGTTATATCTTTACACTACACATTTATCCTTACACACAAGCATAACTGAATTATAACTCTTTTTTTTTTTT
>VXAK01012440.1:15559-29274 GCA_013399435.1 Arenaria interpres | reverse complement strand
AGAGCTAAGCGACAATTGCAAAGCAACCACTGCAGTTTCTAGAACTTATTTCATTAGTTAAAATAATTTCAGGTGCCTGTAGGCAAATGTATTTTAAATTTGTACTGACTTCTTCAGAACGATCAAGAAGCTGGAACGTAGACAGAGGTGTAGCCTGATTTGCTGATGCTGCTAGCGACAAGAAGATGAGATAATTGTGCCAAGCTCATTTATTTATGAACAAATGTTTGTTGGGAGATATGGTGAAGGCCACGTAACTGCAGTGTTAAACTTGTTATATCAGAATAAAAGATAACAAGGGAAGACATTAAGAACGAGACAGATCCCAGAAAGACTTGAACTGTTGTATGGTTTGGCTCTTCAAAATTAAATGCAGTAGAGATTAGTTGCCAGAATATTAACACAGAATTTACGTAAAACACATAAACCAGCAAGGCCAGGTTGATAAAACTGAAAAGCAGGATTTTTCTTGTTATCAGACTTTGATATAAACTGAATACAAAATCTGGAAACAATACTACTTTCTTTAGGTAACATAAACAACTCTCTTCCATACCTGGAAGATTACCATAAAGCAAATCAGACTTCTCCTTGCATATATGAGGCAATTTTGTTTATATCTACTAAGTTTTCTGTACCATACAGTTTTTCAGGACCCCTTGACAGGTTAACCATCCAGTCATAGATCTGATCTATCGCCTCGTGTGTTTCTGTTAGATCCTAATTTTTCCCCCATCTGTATTTAATAACTTGCAAACAATTAAAAATTAAAATTTTTTATACTGTTATAAAATTCAGAAGGATATACAAATATTTCAAATCCACACCTATATTCTGTCAGCTTTCCGAAACAATCATTGAATTAATATTTTATAGAATTTATAAAAAAATTATGATAAATGAGTAATCAATTGCTGATACTCTGAGCTGGTATTGTCAAGACCTGCAGAGGCATTGGAGATCTCAGTATTCAAACTCTCCTATATGCAAAACTATGCACATCATTAAATACATTGTTAGACATGTAAAACAGTCAGAGTATTTAAAATCACCACTGTCCATATTAAAAAAAAAAAAATTACTGCCATATTACTGTTGTAATTATTATTATAGTTGTATTAGTATTATTCAAGACTAAATTTGTAAAGAATGTGCGAATGGTCCAGATATTCACATGTAATGAGATGTCACAAGGTGAACCAGGGAGGTTAATAAATGTTCTCGAGTAAATAAATAATGATCCTCATTATTTCTTGTTTCTAAAGGTCAAATCTTTAAGTTTTCAACACCCTCCTCAGTTGTTTTTTTTTTTCCTTTATTTTATCCCTCATCCTCAAGAGTGAATACTTTCCAATACTGCATAAACTAGGACTGTAGTATCTGTTATATATAACTTCTTGTCTCAATTATTTTCTTTTAACTGCATGATGATTTCTTTGAAGAATCAGAAGAAATACATCTTGCACTTAGAAAGAGAAGTGTTGAGGAATATGGTAATCCTCAGTTTCTTAGCAGCTCATTCTGAAATTTCACAGAGGTGTCTCGTATACAAACAATCTTTATCCTGATGCTGGAGATGGTCTTTGTGTCACAAGAATCATATGGCCAGCTATTGTAAATAAATCTGTGTAAAGCTGGATCCAAGCCCCTGAGTACCAGTGATGTTGAACAGATTAAATAATTTTTTGGGCAGCCAGTGTAAAAATACCAGAGGTCAAAAGAGCAAGACTTCATGAAAACAATGAGAAACAGTGATGAAATAGTCTTACTATCAGCAATTTTATAGCCAGCATTTGTCCTGGTTGGAGGACAAATGTTGGATGGAGGAAGGTGCGATATTGCAGACATTTAAGATAGCAAGATAGAGTGCAATTTTTCCCTGTCATGCTCCGTACCCACCCTTTCCCGTTTCTTCCTCCTCCACCCTTTCGCTCACTATCTGCCCACGCCCTGCCCGCACAATGCGAGGCAGAGATGGGGCTTTTGGGTCAGAGATGACAAATTCTCTGGGGGAAATTCTGCTTGGAGCATTGGATGTGGCCAGTGATGCTGAGGAGAGATGCGCTGTTATCAGAACCGTGGGAAGAGAGGATTTAGCGGTCTCTGCTGTGGGGGTGCCTATAGGGAACGTAGCCTCAGGGTATGGAAAGTTTCCAGCCCTGCCTGCTGAAACCAGCCTGTGCTTTGGGTTCAGTGGGAGGCAGGTAGAGTTTGCACCCAGCGTGCGTATGGTAGGTGAACTGAACCCTTAATTTTTATCATTTTAAAAAAAAAAAAAAAAAAAAAAAAATCAAATAGATGCTTGAAGTCATTCTATCCACAGTTTAGGAAGAATCCCTAAGATACAGAGCAATTTTCCAAAGTCTTTTATGAAATGGCAAATTTCCATAGTAGAAGACTCTGGAACATAAACTACTTGTACAAATGTTTAGTTGTTCTGCAGTCAAATAACTAGATTCATACACAGAGAACAGAAGACCCAAATATTTTATTGAAACACTAAATAATTTCTGAGTTAATAAAAAAATATTTCTGGGTTAGAAAATCCGGAGTGACAGAAGTTTGAATCTCCAACCCTTAAAAGGTATATATACACAGATAGAGAAGCCATTTCCAAAAAGTAGCCTTTAATACATTTATGTTTCCTGAGTTTCTGTGGGGAATAGAGATGTCTTACTTAAATGAGTCTTACTGATCTAAGCAATGTGTCACATACAACATTTTCATCCTCTGCGGGTCCTGCAGCACACGTTGCAACATAGAGCAATAGCCTTAAATAATCTCTTAGCTCAATACAATTTTTCCTAGGCTAGCATTTCATTTGGTATGAGTCTGAACATGATATCATGCTCCTATCCGGGATCCAAAGTCTCTGAGACCGTCTCTACTTGCCTTTCTCCCTTTCACTCTGTTATCAATCCTATACAGAAACATTTCTGATGTTTAGTGATAGCCAAGGATGTACCTTCCCCTTACACCCGCCTATGGTCTGCCTTAAGATGATACGTCGACTTTCTGTGACAACCTGCTCAGAGGCCAGAAGGACAGTACAGTTGTAATGGTCCACGATCAGAAGAAAAAAGATTCTCTTTCCTTTGATATTTCCCTTTTTTTGAAATCAGTTAGATATAAAATTCTTTATCCCTAAACACAGTAATAAGATAAGTCAGTTTCCTGGTCTTTGGTTTTCTACTCTCTACAGAAAAAAGGAGAATTTCAAAAGAAGCGAGAAAAGAAAAAAAATGGGAAGTTTTTAGAAGTAGCAAGCCGTTGCTGTGAATGTAATATAAAATATGGAAAGGAGAGTAAATATTGCATTAAACGAAAGCTCAAGAGTTTAAGGAAAAAGAAAACCCATGTGCCTGTGAGTTCAAGAAAATTTTATATTTCTGAATAGCAGTGGATGTAAAATGTTTGTCCCAGAATGCATCTCCTAGTTCTTCCACAGAGTAGAGGGTGGGCTGAAGGATAACTGTGCCTCTCCTAGCAAACTACAAATAGCATTAATTTTATTTTTAATAGAAATTAATATTATATTCAAACTATAATCAGTAACTTTTTGGCTATTTCTAATATTGCAATGTCCAACTTCTTGGAAAACTCTGGCCTACCATTTTGTTGAAGTCTACCATAGCATGGCTGATGGAACATATTTGACATTTTGATTTTAAAAAATTCTGAGAATCTCACAAATACAGCAAAGCCAATAGGAGGAGCTCCAGCAAGGCCCAGGTTTCAATATGAGCTCTCCCAAACATTTTAAAGAAGTGGATAATTTTGCAAATTCTGAATTTGGTCCTTAAAAGAATCATCATTTAAAGGAAAGGTGTTGGAGGGACCAAGTCGAACTAAAATTTTGTTTCTATGCCTCTATTTGGAAAAATAATAATCGTAAAGTCTCTCTTAAAAAGGAAAAACCCAACTTTTTCTTTTTCCATCAACATGTTGAGAAACATTCTCTTGCTAAACTACAGTTTTCAATAATGTATCCTTTTATAGCAGACTCTTCTAGAACAGTGGATGCCATTGCATGTATGAAGTATGGAAAATATCTTATAATTTCTTGTATCATATGTGACAATGTCCCAACTTAGGTTGACTCAGTCTCTTATCTGCTTGGGCTAAGAGCAAGGCCATTCCCTTTTATATGTTCCTCTTCCAGCCCTGAGGTTCATAGGCAAGATGCAGAAGAACATTAATTAGTAAACCACCAGTGTGCGTTGACAGCGTTAGTCATATTTTGCTTTTTAGTGTAAATGAGCTAAAACAATTTTTTTCTCTCTGCTGCACTCAAGTGGCACTCATCTGCAGAATTCAGTGGTATCACAACTGAGATCCCAGTTTGCCACAGAGGCTGACTTACAGCAGTGACTTTATAAATTAATTATTGTCTCCTCTATTTGCAACATGGACAAGAAGTCCCTGGGTTGTTCAAAGGCATTAGATTTGCTCGTGTTGAACTTAATAAAGTGTTAAGCAGTTAAGGTAACGAAGAAGTTGTTAACATCAGATTGTGACTAATTTTCTGCCTGCTACTAGGAGAAACAGCATTAGTTCCTGTGCCAGAACCTATAAATCAGTGTGGCGAAAAGGCAGTTTTTCGACAAGTGTTCTGAGGAGAAAACGAGGATCACAGAGAGTCAAAAAGGAGAAATGCCCCCTTAAGAAAAATCTTTCAGAAAATGTCTCTACAAATTGAGTAGCTCAGAGGCTTTTGAAGTTCTCCTAAAATCAGAGCTGAAGAAGGTCAACTGTCAAAGTGCTGTCAACAGATGACAGTTAAAGAGTGGCTACATAGCACCTAATTGTCTTCTGCATTTTAAACATCTGCACTTTTGGGGACTTTTTTAGAGAATAGTTTGTTTATTTGCAAAGTAGTTTTCATCAGCTCCCATAAAAAGCTGCAATGCCAAACACAGATCGACATTAAATGCTGTTTGCCTCATGAAACGTGAAATAGTTTTTACTAATACTTAGAAAGCAACAGAAGTCTGCTCAGGCTTGTTCACATTAACAGCAAACATGATTAAAAGTTAAAAAAAGTATTAGCCAAGAGATGCTTTGCATGTTTTTAAGCTAAATTGTGAATACCAATTTAAAGATTCTAATATAGTGAGACCAAGCTGCAGTCACATTATTAGGAGGCCCAGATGAACGTGAGGCTGTCCCCCAAGAAGCTTTCTGACCATCTGACATGTTCAAACATCATAATCCTCCCTTTCTCACGTTATTGGATTTAAAATAATGTTTGCTATGGTGTTTAAGCAAAAAAATAATAATAAAAAAACCCCCTCAAACAGAATCCCACACTCCTTTACTCTGCTGGAGAAGCTCCCTAAAGGGAAGGATGAGAAGAATAACAACACATCTGCAGTGCATGTGCAAGCCTCTTCTTAAAACAAGTGTGTTCCACAGATGAAAAACTGAAACCACACAAGAAATTCTTAACACGAAGAAATAATCCCTTTAGCACTATACAGTTGCCACATAAATGAAGCGTGGAGTGCTGTTATTTTTTCCACTTATTTCCAAAATAAGAAACAAAGGTAGTACTAGACCTATCAGGAGGAGGGTGAGAAGAGGATTGCTGAAAGATTTGGAAATCCAAAGATTTGGTGATTTTTGAGCTTTCAATTCAGGTGCTATAAAATAAAAAGATTTAATCAGGCTTTTCAAAACGGTCATGGGGTTAGAACCAGATTTTCAGTTGCCTCTGTCCTCTAACAGGCACCCAAAGTGAGGACTGAGACCTGGTTGCTTGCAAGTAGGTTGGGAATTCTGGAGCAGCCATGAGACTTTTTTTCCCCTCTCAAAACACACCTAGGGCTTTCCTCTTAAAACCAATAATTTGTTGGAACAAAAGCTGTCTGGGAGGAAGTACTCATTAGGATAAAACAGCCATTAGAAAGGCTTTTCAGGTTTGGGACAGAACTCCTGGAGCTGCAGGTGGAGATCTGCCTGGAATAACCTTCGTGGGCCACTTAAGCAGTGGAGCTGCTCTGGTTTCATGCTCGGGCTGTGAGCTCCATCTCCCAAGCCCTGGGAAGACAGAGTTCAACCCTTGGGAGACACTGCAGTGATTGTCCACCCTAAGAAAGCCAACACAAGCAGAGAGGGAACTGGAATGTTCTCCCATACCCTTTTGAGAGCACTGCCCACAGGCTGGTGGCTACTTCTGTCTGAGGTAGAATGGGGAAACATTTCCCAGGCAAGCCCTTGGACACAGCAATTTTTCAGATCTGGCCATTTACATTTAGAGACTAAAGTGAATTTGAACTTTTTTTGAAAGCTTGGCCAATTCTATCAGCTTTGATGATGATATATAACACAAACTACATTCAACACCCTGGTGTTTCACTGGTTTTTGTTACCGTGCTATTACAGAGGTTATATTTTGGTAGTTGATATTATTATTATTATAGATATAGTTTCATGGTTCAAAGAGCCAGGATGTTACAGCCTTGCTGCCTGAAAAGTATCTTGTGACACAGTGCAATACATGTTAGTCCCTATACAAAATTACTGTTTCCCTGGTATTCCTCTCCCCAGCTTTTAAAATTATTACTTGCATAGATGTGTCATTAAAGCCGATCATGGTCTATACTGAAAACTGCCCCCTCTGTTTTACAAACACATACACTTTTGCAGACGCTAGCACATAAACTAAAGATTAACTGTAAGGCTGTGATTTCAAATAAAAACTGGTAAATATATATATATTTTTTAATTTGAGAAAGGGATGGAGAGAAGGGAGGTTAGAGGGTGATGGAAGGGAAAGGATGCATCGCAGCTTCTGCAGAGCCATCAAAAGCAGCCTGATGGTACCACAATGCTGGGGAAGTTGTGGAAATCTGGTACAAAAGAAGTATGGTGAAATGCTAATGAGCCTAAATTTGATCTAACTGGTGAATAGGAGTGCTTATAAGACCTGAAAACACGGTGGGTCTGATCTTCCACAGATACAAAGTGATGGACTAATCTCAGAGGAACCACGCCATTTTACACTCTCACACACCAAATTCCGAGTCATCTTCTCATCTTTCAGTTGTTCTGCTTTTTAAAGCAGTCCTACAAAAACAAAGCAGCTGTGCACCTGAGGAATTTGGTTGGTGAGGAAATACATTCCAGTTTTATCTTTCTAACTGGAGCTTACAGTTTTTTCAAGAAAAATGAAGCTTTTTTTTTTAATAACAGCATTTTGTAATTTGGAAAATATACTATACTTTTAGTATTGTAGCTCTCTCTCTCCAGTATATTATTTCCCACTTTATTTAGTATTTTTAGGGCATTTTCAAGAGGGTTTTTTAATAACAGTGTCCTCAGATCTGCTAAAGCAGAAACCAACACACTGTCCTCCCAAGCCTTGAAAAGGCAAAGCTCCCTTCTCTCCTTTGCTGATGTGTGCAAGTACTCCTTTATTAATCAGGACTAATTATTGTTTTCCTGGCTGTCTTACAGTCTTCTAATGACCATATTGATTAAACTGGAGATACACTGCCTAATTAAATTTATGATGGCCGTTCTGATGCCACTTGAACATTGTTATTAATAGACACTCAGATATTACAGTGGTGTGTGAAACAAATGCCTATGAAAAAGTAAAACAAAGCCAAGTTGTACCCCAACATTTGACACAGAAAGGGGCAGTTGTCAGTTAACACAAAGCCAGAAGTTATTTTCTCCGTGAAGAGCACATGCATCCACCTACATCTCTGTCTGGGTGTCTATGTGAGGTTTTCTCCTCCTTCCCAACAGCCTGGTATGCAGCAACCCCTCATTCTACCTAACCTTAGTAGAGGTTTAAAGCCAAGTATAAGTAGTAAATTGAGGGAAATGCAAACCCAAACCCCAGGTTTTGCCCATTTAGTGCACTTTACTGTGCAGCTGCATACAAAGGGGAAGCTCACAGCACTGCTATACCCTCAGTTTATGGTGGAAACTGGTGCTTCTCTACAGAAATATTAAGCAGAGGTCCTAGTTCTCATTCTAAATCAAGATCATCACATATGAAGTGGAAAAATAGCTACAGCCTTTGGATGACAACTGAATCCTTGCGAAAGTACTACGGCATTTCATGTCAGTATGTGTAATTCCTAAAGCACAACAACTACCTGGGAATCTTCACCCCTCTTTGCAAGCACTGTAGGAAGTGTGCTATGGGGAAAAGATTGCATAGGGGGAAAGAAAGGGAATAAGAACATGAGAGTACAGGCCCTTTCTTTCAGAAGGAGTAAAGGGTAATTTCCAAAGGGAATAGAGGTGATTAGATGGTAGCTCAATATCATCCTCCACAAGTTCTCTAGTTGAAGTTGAGGTTTCTTAATTTTGCTTTTAAAGATGTATGTTTCTCTGAGCCATCTCCAAGCTGCTGCATATTCAGTCAAAACTTCCCTACCTCCCACTTTATTCTTGACAGGTAATGATTGGCATTTCCAAAACATCTTTCCTACATCCAGATGCGTTAGTAAGATAGACTCTGCTATGAAAAGCCATGTAGAGAGTTGTGTACAGGTCCTGACAGCAGTTGCCTCACATATGTGGTTTTTTTTGCCTCCGTGATTATTAGCTAAACTTAATTTGGTGGGAGATTTTGTGCCCTACTTTTAAAAACCTTACACTGCCGGCATAAACACACGCCATGGTGAGACATTAGTTGGTGAGTTTTCTCATACCAGAAATTTTTGTGGGTAACGACTACAAACCTAGCAGCTACAGAAAAAAAACAACACCAAAACCAACAAACACCTCTGCAACTATCTTCTTCTAAATATTTGTTGCTTATTTTTAAAATAACCTACTCAAAGGGAAATAAATCTTGCTGTTTGTGTCTGCATGCAATTCTTCTTTAGTTGAACTGTAAGAAATTTACCTCTGTGTGTGACTGGGAGAACCCTAACTGCTCATTCCCACCTATTAAGAGGGAGAGATCATCAGCTATGTTTATCCATCCAGGCAAACTGGATGTCTTATTTGGCTGGATGGTAAGCTCACAGAAGCATATCATATACCACCATAAGACTATGTGGCTTAAATAAGTAACTAAACTGTGTTCTCATCCATCCTCATTCGCAGCTCCCACAGGGAGGAAGAAGGGAATAAGAAAATCAAACTAAATAGGGCCCTTTCATTAGTTTAATTTCTACAGTTCAACACTGTTTACATGATAATAGCTATAGATTTTTCACTTGTCTAAGAACAGAGCAAGTGAAAAATATATATCAGAATTGCAGCATCAATGGACTGCCGATACTACACTATTAAATGTGTGCAAAAGAAATGCTTAAATAATTTGGCTGCTGGTTTGTTTTTTTAAGAATTGTGTCTGCCCCAAACTTTTTGCTAACCCTTTTGCCACTGAAGTTTGGTTTCTGGAACTGCTCTCTCTTCCGTCGGATCTGGCTTTGATTTGTTAATTTTCTGCCTTAAAACTGGAGGCTTGAGAACAGAGAGCTATCACAAGCCCAGATCTGAGCACTGTGGACCACAGTCTGTTACAGGAAAACAGAATTGACAAGTTCAGAGCTTCAAATATTTTTTTCTAATGCAATTTTCTTGGAATGGTACTGTAGTAAGAATGATAGTAACAATAAAATTAAGTGTGGCCTGAACAATTTTCAGAAGAATCCTTTTTGCTAAAAAAATCTTTCAGAATTTGACTTTGCATTTTAAATGCCTATAAATTAAATAGTCTCAAATATAACAAATACATTCTGTCTCTCTAGTATTTACACAGAGCTAATACTTCAGACCGGACAAATTCCTACTACTATCAGAAGACATACTATTTGATTTCCACTCATTTACTGTGAAACCACAGAAAAAGGTTACCAGCCACCCTCATCTGATTCTGTAGGTGGTGCCCAACTTTGTGGCCCAGCTTTTCAGCTACCATTGCTCATCTTTAGCTGCCTAAATTGATGCACCTTATGTTGGCCAGAGAAATAAAAAGCATCAGAACTTGTGAAGTGTTTTTGGACACTTTGGCTGCACATCTGTGTCCCCCAATGCCCCCAGGGTAAAAACCTCTAAATAACATCAGTTCCACATCCTGAAGCTTGTGACTGAAAAGTGTAATTTTCACACTAGATGTAAAGCCAATGTTTCACTGAAAGTGTAAGAACTGATGTCCCTGCAAGGGTAAGCCTGTTTTCTGGCTGAGGAACAAGAAGAATGAATCCTATAATTCCAACATAGAGAGTCCCATCTCCCGCCCAGTATGGATGCGGGAGGAGAAATACTGAGCCATAATTTCGTTACAAAACACTTAATTTTGTTCTGGCAGCTGGTAGGACCCCAGCTGTCCCTTTCACTTTCACCCTGTGACAAACACATGGAGCGCTATAATAGTTTCAAGCATGAAAATGAAGAAAAGATGAACAATAGTGAGTTGCTAAAGATGCTGATTTACATGGGATGTCTTCCCGGCTGCCCCAAATGGCTTGTTTCTCTGTTAGCCCAACTGCCTCAAGAGCTTTTGGCTACATATCTAGCTTGATCACAGGACACATCAGGTCTTAAATATTTCTTATGATTAAATAAAGAGGTGTCGAGTTTTAGTCTATTGACCGTAATGGCTTGGTTAGTAGCTGGCATTTCTGTTTCATACAGCTCCTACGAAGGAAATGACCAGTACAAGAGACATTTTTTCCCCCTATGAGACTGAAAAATTACAAGAAAACCATCTACACATCATAAAATACCAATTTTCAGACCATTTCTCATTAAAAGATGCTTTAACTCTTGGTAGAAGAACCATAGGGTGAGTGAAAAGGAATTACCTATGATTGAATGTCTCAATTATACTTCATAATAGCAATGAAGACACTGGAAAATCAGTCTGCTTCAGTGACCTACCTAGAGGTCTGGTAAGGGCAAGCAGAGGGCTTGGTTTCAGAAGGGAAAGGCACACAAACAGGGAGGAAAGGGAGGAAACAGCTGCTTTTATAATGGTGCATTTATGTAGTAGTTAACTCTTTAAAATAGTGAAATATTTAACTCTGTAATCCGCAATCATTGGATCAGACTCAGCAGAGTATGCCTTGCTCTGCTGGAATCACTAGAACTCCACTGGTGACAACTCTTGCCCACTTTATAGAAATGAACTCAGAACGAGCAGCCATTCGTACCACATGAAACTTCTGCAGTACAGAGTTTTAAAAAATTTTTTGAGATAACGTGACTGCGAATGTCAGTAAACTTTGCATCCACTGCAGAGAAGCCAACCACAAATTGTATTTTGTTCTTGATGCTGAATTGAGGATGTTCAGAGAAAGCATTGCAGATGGACTTTCCTTAAAGTAGAAAACAGCGTTATTTCCTCAGCTGAAGTCCACTTACCGTATTTACTACTCGTATCACCAGTACTAATTGCTACAAAACACAAATGCAGTGAAGTGTAGATTACAGAGCATAAAAACTAAGTTTCTCTAGAAGATTTTTATCAAAAGAAGTGATTCATTTAATTCTAGGAAATGATCATAAACAAATGTCTTACAGGTTGTCTTTTGGAAACTTGGTTATCTTCTTGTAGTTACAGGTTTGTTCCTTACAAAAAAAGCTGTAGCTCCTAAAGACTGAGGCTTCCCCTTAAGCAAATTTACTAATTAATCATCTAACAAAAACTACATTAACCTTTCTAAACTTGGGGCTAGGGAAGCAGTGATTTAGTTTTGGAAAACAGCTGGCAGTTCACGTAGTAAGACTTCGGGGAGGGCTGGGGAGAACGGAATGGCTTGGAGATTACAGAATAACAGTTCAGCTAACGAAGCTTCACTCGGGGTTGTTGGATAACACGAAAAAAAACCATATCCTCAAGTATCCCCAAAGAGACCGGGCACTAAGGAGTTTATCTGTGACAAGCCCCTTTGTTTCTGCAGCCCTCAGTGAAGATACAGCAAAGGAAATGGAGGAGCTGCAGTTATGCATTTGCAATACACAAAGTCCTTGTTTTCCCACCAGGCACTGCAGACGAGCGATTGTCCATTCACAGCACATAGCACATCCTCTGCATTTCAGAGCTAATATTTTTGCAGTCCTTAAGCTAGCCTGCCTCAGCCCAGTGGAGTTAATTTTTGTAACCCTTTGAGGTGCACTGCATGAGGTACGTGTGCTTACGTTCTATTCCTTGTTATATGAATTGTTTTGGGGTTTTTTTCAGGTATCGTTTTTTTAAAGTTAAACTAAAAGATTTTCAAATTGCAGAGGCTTTTTACCTACATCAACATCTCAAACAGAGCTGTAAGAAGTCTCATGCCACGAATTGGGGAAAAATATGAAGATTGTTAGTCATTGAGCATACCTGTATATTAATCCAATTAACAATAGGCTGAGTCGGCTGAAATTGTTTTTAAGATCACTCAAACACACACACACACAAGCTCTGACAAGTGGCTCCTCCTCTTGTATTTTAGAATCACGCTCCTGAAAACAACGTTAGTTTTGTGCTAGCAGCTGCTTTGGCTTCCTGCAGCACACCCTGCTCTCTGTAATGCTGCATTCAAGGCAGATCCCCTCTCTCGGATGTGAATTGAACCTATCTGCCATCAAACAGGCGCCAGGCTGCTACAGGACTTCAGCTCCCAAGCAAATTTCCACTTTTCTCCGCCTGAGGAGCAAAAGCTATCCCAAAGCCGGTGTTGATGCAAGACCATCAGCCCCCTCCCTTCCCCACTGAGGATCTGCTTAGAAGTCAAAGTGCAGGCTGCTTCTTAATTTTGAACTTCTGAACCCAAATCTAGTAAAGCAATTTTATCACATATTAAAAAAAAAAAAAAAAAGATGTGATACATGCACTCCTGATATTGTTCTCTGCTCGATCTGTGCATTCCCAAGTCTTTCTCTCTCGACTCTAACTCTCAGAGAAACTCGCAGCCCCCTCAGGATAAGAACGAGTTTCTGCTTTCTTCTCCCTTCATCTAAGCCAGCCAAGTCCCCGGGTCCCCTCTCCTGCCACAGAGCAGTAGGGAAAGGTATAATAAAAAGCAATCACACTTTCCTTGGTGGGGTCAGAAAGGAATGCAACAACGGATTCTTTCTGCAATCTCCTTTCGCCATCAAATGGTTAAATCAACATAAGTTAAAATTCTCATCTAGTTTGAATAAAGAGAAAAAGGGAGGAAATTCAAAAACCGGTTGCTGTAGTAACAATCACCAGTAAAAATCTTTTTCCACCAAATAATAGTATTATCTTCCTCTCCCCCTCACAATTTCAGCTCCCCCTTCAGAAATAATCATGCTGCCTCTTTTAGGTTTGCTGTACATACCTCAACCATTAAACAAGACATTTAACCATAGTGGCAGTTCTGTGACCTTTGAATGCCGTGAAATCTCTAAGCGGTGCAGCTTGTTCATGAAGACTTGTACTGCAGAATCCAGCAACTGCATCCAGGATTAGGAATAGAATTAAGTAACGACAGCAAAGAAAAATGAAAATTTAAAAAAAATTTAAAAAAAAAAAAAGAGAAAAGAAAAGAAAACCTTCCCCCAAGTCCCCCAACCCAGCCGATAAAACCACCTTAAGCAGCGAAAAGGCTCGGGAGGAGAGAGTGCACTTTTCTGGCAGTGTGAGGGCTGGGGTCGAGCTGAGCTTGCTGCAGTCTCCCTGCCTGCGTTCCTTCCTTCGTTCCTTCCCTCTTTCGCTCGCCAGCCCAAGGCCGAGCCGGGCTGGGAGGTGCTGTCAACCGCCCGCCACGGGCGCGGGAGAGCAGACCAATCCG
>VXAK01012440.1:0-15510 GCA_013399435.1 Arenaria interpres | reverse complement strand
TAATTTTTTTTTTTTTTTACTGTTTATGTTTCCTCATTTCGGGAGTGACGTCAAAGGGTTTAGTTTTTCCTCCGCATGTGCTATTCATTTTAAACGGCTGCTATGGGAAGAATGTGGCAGTGATTTAGGCAGGCTCCCCTGCTCCGAAGTCATAATTTACCTCCCCCTGGATTTAGTTGAGGAATATTTTGTAGTGAGAGGTACCACAATGATCCAAAATACCCGCACAAAATGGGGAGGGGCTATAAATATGCTTATCTATATTGAAGTGTTCTTATATATACTGAATATGTTTCCCAGCGAGAGCTGTTATCTATATGGGTTGTGGTGCAAAAATCAGACCCGAGTCTGCCCTTGCCCTGAAGTAAATCAGGAACTGCTCCTCTAAATTCAGCGGTGTCACACCAGTGTAAACCTGGCGAGAGAGATAAGGCCGAGACTACTGTACACATCCCTTTATCAGGCAGCACTAGCGAGGCTGCAAATTAGCAAACTTCTTTCATTACCCTGTCAGTCGCCCTTAAGGGCTGCTGCCCCGGGCAAACACCCATTCCACCAGCAGATCCCAGCCCAGCCCCGCTCGCCTGCGAGCACCACACAGGGCTTTATTTTATACCGAAGATGATGTCAAAAGACAAGAGGCAATGGTAAAGCCTGGCTTCCTGCAGCACTGCATCTTTGCCAACAGAGAAGCTGTGCAGCTGAAGCTTCAAAAAATACAAGTAACCTATGCCAAGGTCAACTAGCATGGGCAACAGAAGCCACACCAGGGCAAGATAATTGGTGGGAAGTCAGTTGACAATGATAACTGTTTAGTTGTCTCCATTTTAATTTTATTGATTGGCTCTTCTAGGGCTTCCTTTCGAAGAGATTGGTTTATGAGGCACAGTTCATTCCTAAAAAGCCCTAACAGTCTAACATTTAATTTTAAAGCACATATTAAGTGCTTTTGAAAGTGGATAGGCTGGCAGTTATTGAGAAAGATATTTCTCAATGATCCACGGAACAGGTACAAAAATAATAGACGTAACAGGAGCTTCTCCATGACCACCAGCTGATGCTACCGTAATGTTACTCCAGAGAGGCCAAAACAGTCAATGATTTTTTTTCTCCCTAAAAAGCCTGCCTGTTCTATCACTGCTAATGTAATCAGCTTCAGCAACAAATACAGGGGGTTATGGTGCTGTAAATGCTGGAATAAAATATTAAAACGTGTTAAATAAGTGAGAGATTTACAAAATCAATTAGAGCTCATTAAGATCATACAACTGTACTTAAGAGAACTCTACGAAGCAATCTAGAATGCATAAATAGGAATATTATTTGTAGTACACAGAAAACCATCCTGCTAATCTTTCAGCATTGGTGAGAGGGCAGCTGATTGCATTTTGGGAATTACACTTCAGGGACCAGTTTTGGGAATGTCAGTTCAAAATGATGTGGGTTCCAGTGGGAATGATCTGGAGTCTGTGGAGAAAGGCTGAGACTGATGGTGCTTAGTCCAAAAATGGAGAGTTGAAAAGAATTATTAGGTATATAAAAAGTACATCTACCTAAAAAACACCCCAAAACAATACTAGAGTTTATTCTTTGGACTGGTGGCATTATCTTGTGACATTATCAGCCTTCATGATGACATAGCTGCATCTGAGCTGATAATAAGTCTCAAACTGTTTGGGAAGTGATTAGGACAATACTCAAACTCTGTGAGTGCCCGTTGTAGGAACATGACATTGCAGATAATCAATGTCCACCATTCAGGCCCGAGTTCTGGCTCTGTTTATTTTACTGGTCTAGTTATAGGCAGTTTGCATAGAAGAAGGGAATAATTTTTTCTCCGTGTTCATTGTGGTTAGAACAAGTAGAATCACAGAATCATTTAGGTTGGAAAAGACCCTTGGGATCATTGAGTTCAACCATCAACCCTACTCTACAAAGTTCTCCCCTACACCATATCCCCCAACACCACAGTAAACCGCAGAAAAGTTATTTGACATAGAAAAAAATGGAGGTAGGATAGTGAAATGCTGAAATAGATAGGCTGTGATAGTCTGCAGTGTCCCATTACTGGTTATTTTTAAAAGTATGGCTAGGCAACCATCATTCACGAGCAGTTTTGATATAGGTGTTCCTATTTTGGAGTACAGAGGTAAGAGTAGGAGATTTCTGATTGTCTATTCTGAACCCATTTTTTTCTGTTTTCTGCATTTTAGCATCAATCTTATTAATAATGTGACATTGTGTTTCATGAATTAGGGTTCTGGCATGTTCAAGTTCTGCACTAAGTCTTAGATACATATTGTCTTTCTCCTAATAGTGTGGGCCTCTGACAATGAGCAGTCACTGTGGGTTTTGTGATGTGGGTGCTTCTTGGGTGAAAAGATGGAGAGACCTAGAAGCACTTATGATTGTACTTTCTACTTAGACAAAGATAATTTCAAATGAGTACATGCATGTAAGGATGGGAAAGAGAAGGCTGTGCAGAGTGTTACAAGGAAGACCTTGGTTTCCTCAGCATAATCAAGTGCTTCCATGATGGGATGGGAAGGACTGCTGAGAAGAAATGAGCTCCATCTAACAAAGAGAGAATGAAAAGCTTTAGCATAGATTTGCAAATCTGATCAGATATGCGCTAAAATACCCTGTCAGGCTGGTGTCATGAGTATTCAAATAGATGTGACCCACAGTGGTCTAGACAAAAAAGCTGAAAAAAAAGAGAACTGCATGATTCTTTTAAAAATGTCATTGGAGGAAGAAGAAGGAGGAAGGAAACCAACTGATGCTCATCCTGGATGTCTCTATTCTGATGTAAAATATATCAAAAATAACAGAAAGAACTGGAAAACTTAATGCAAGATTAAAATTATGACTTAATTGACATAACAGAAACTTGGTAGGGTACAGCCATGTGCACACGTGACTGGAATACTAATATTGAAGAGCACAGCTTGTTCAGGAGCAACAGGAGGGAAAAAGGGGAAGGAGATTATGCCACATATCTCATTCAGGTGCTCAGAATGCAGAAGGAAATGGGCATTGAAAGTCTGAATGATAATACAAAGGAAAATGATATAGGCATTATTGGGGGATCTGCTGCAGATCCAGGTAGATCAAGTGGATAAATCTTTTTGATAGCAATTAGCAGGATTGCCTGAAGCACAGAACTTGGCCATAATGGGAGATTTAATCACTCAACTCTTGGAAGTCTCTTTCACATGAAAGAATAGAAGGTACTGTGCACGGACAGGCAAGAAGATGCTTCCTCCCTAAAGTACCTTCCACTTTCTTCCGGCCTCTTTATTTCTACCCAGGCCATCTTTAGGAAGGGCTCCAGTGTGGAACCACATATTGCTCTTCATATTGCCATCATCTGAGGCAGCATAGAAGTTTTAGAGTGTGAGAATAAGGAGTGGAAAAAGATGTACCCTTTCACATTGCTGCCACTGCTGAGTGAGCTCACACCTGACTCTTCCTTTCCACATCCCTCGGTTTCCCCTGAAATTACTCTGAAATGCAAAGGTGTATAGGTTGCAGTAACTCCCAAAGGCATTTATACTTGCCCTTGGGGTGTGAACCTGCAAGTCTGAGGATGCTGAAGACTCTGTGATGAAACTTGTCCTTTGCCAAGTCTGTTGCAGCTTTCTTTATTGGGGGACAGTAAAGATGAAGGACTAGTGCAGTGGCACAGTCTTCTGTAATGATGCAAAGAAGGAGAGGGTGGACAACCACAGTCAAAGAAGCATAGTGTCAGGGAAGTTTATGCTTGTATCACCCCAGAACAACAGATATACCACTCTTGCAGGTGAGTTTGTATGTTCCACTGGATATATTGCTGTTGGGAAAGTATTTAAGGCAGATTTCTACAGGGTGAGTCATATGAAATGGTTGGATAATGACTAGATGCTGATGTCCTCTGCTGGTTTATTTGCAAATTAATGCCTTCAGTTTGCTTTTTAATCTTGTTACAGGTGCAATGAATGGGTGGAAGAACCCTTGGTGCACCATCTGTGGAACAAACTCCCTTACGGTTCTCTTCTTCACCTGGGATCTGTGCAATGTTTTCAGTGTATTTACAAAGAGCCAGTGTGAACTGTCAGAAGATGCTGTTGGCTGATGATTAGCCAAGGTTGAGGGATGTCTGGAATGACCCAAGGCCAGGATGCAGAGAGCAGTGTGACTCAAACAAGCACAGAGGTAGGGAAGGACGTATTGTTGTTTCGAGTGGGGTGGTTCCCAAAAGAAGACACACATTGCTAGTATGACTGTAGACCTCATTTATCTGACCCATAACAGTGGTGTGTTGGTGCATGGTTTGGACTTCTGGGCTTGGTTTCATCTGACAAACTGCTGTCATAACAAGATTACAATGCTCCTGAGAAAGGCATTTGCAACAAAGGGAGTCTCCAGCTCCCACAAGCTTATCCACACATTATTATATCTGGCTTTCTAGCCTTGACCTATTGTCAGATATCTTTTCCAACATGATCCAATAACTTTCCTCTAACTGTCCCCTATGCCCTATCAGAGCTCCCAATTTCCTTTCCATTTGGTATCTGCTCTAATCTGAAATGCTGAATTTAGCTTTCTGTCTCCCTGGGCAGTGCAAAGCCAAGGACACATGGAAAGGAGAAAGGTTCCCCCTCTTACAAAACTTGCTGGAACTCAAATACAGTTCAGGAGCCTCACTTTGGAAGTGGTTGCAGACAACAAACAGTTGTGATCTAAGCCCAGCTATAGCAGTTGTGTTCCCAGGCAAATTGGGTTGACCTTAGACATTTCCCTGGCAAGGGAGAACACAAAGGTATGTGAGCAGAGGGTCCACATTGTGGATTTGTGAACAGCCTCCTATCTCGGAGGATAGAGGGAAAACTAGGCATGCACAGAGCTTTAGGTGCCCATGAGTAGGTACCCTCAGGATTTAGGCAAGTAGTGTCCTGAAGGAAGAAGAAAGTTTACACAGTAGGAGAGGTAAAGAGTGCTTTCTGATATGGGGGCATGGAAGTCCCTAAGTGACAATAGATTAATTAGATATGACTATCTATGTATTGCTGGTAATACTTTTTCTACCAAGGCCAGGGAGAAAGGAACGAGATAGAAGGCTACCTGTGTGGTTTATAAAGTTCTAATACATTACATTATTGCTCTATAAAATTTATATTAGCCAGGATATTAAAAGTATATAAAAAAAGGAGTAAAGTTCCAGAACTTTAACTTGGTTTGGTTTAACCTAAGAACACCTGGAGTTATATAATATAGCTAGATTTTTAGAAAACGTCTCTACTTCTGTAGAATTATTCATAGATTTTAGTGATAGGAAAGATCCCTAATAAAACAGATTTTTTCTCTATCATAAGACCATAGAAATTATTTCTTTTCTATGGATTAGATAGTTCACATAAACACCATTGGATAAGATCAATAAACATCAGCTCAAGGATGATGAAAGCATCAGGAAGAAAGTTTCAAATGCTCGTTAACTTGGGGTATTGATATAGAATACAGCGTGGACCTTGATTTTCGACAGACATGACTCCTGAATTACTGAAAAAATAACTGCGTACATGAATATTATGAACTAATTTAGGACCCAGTCGTACTCTGGTTTCTGTTTTACAGCACCTATGTGACTTTCAAAGGGGGTCAGTTGGATTACTCCTGAAAAGGACCACAGTGTGACTTGCTCTAAGAGTCAGGCTTCCTGGCCAGTAGCCCTCAGAGCTCCCAAAGTCAGAGTAGAGCCATATTGGCAGAAGTGTAGTTTGTGCTGTTACTGCAAACGCTGTACACAGGCACAAAGGACTTTGCTATCTGGAGCGAAGAAGCTGACGCACAGTTCCCAGGCATAGAAATAGAAGGGTGAGAAAACGGCGCTGCGAATGATTCATATTTGTTTTAGTGATCAGACCATATGCAAAAACATTTGTTAGCTTCCTAACATGACATTTGATTTCAAACCCATGAAAATTCAGACCAGAAAGGTGAAAAGTTTAGTATTTTCCCTTACCTGAAAGATGACAAACTTTCTTTGGCAAATGCTGAGTACTTTTGCCTTCACTCTGATCGCTCACAGGCAGATGGCCCAACTTCCCTCTAAAATACAAACAAGTGCAGAGAAAATTTTTGGTCTTTTGGTCAAGATCAGCATATTCAAAGCTTTATCTTTTTAACACTACTGTCATGGATATTTCTCCAAATTCATCCATCCCTAATTTGCATGTGATTTTTATGTTTATCCACTTCTTTTCAGCCTTTTTTTTTTTTTTTTTATAGGGCTCCTGGTGTTTAGGACAGTTAAATAAGAAGAGATAAAGCAAAAGCAAAGTTTTTCTATGCCACAAAGAAATTTGAAAAAAGAGAAAGCCAAACCAGATGCAATTCTGCATTGAGGAGTTAAAAACAGTGCTGGAAAAGTTAGTATATCAACCTGTGAAAACGCAGAAATGAAAAAGTATTGCAAGAAAGAAAAATATGACCCTTGCTTTTTCAACTGAGTATCTATGTATATTATCATAGTATTCTATGGCCAACAAGTAAGGAGAGGTAGGAAAATGATATAGTGCTTTCCAATTCATAACCTCTTTTTTAATATTTAAAAAATTGTACTGCATCACTGTTTTACACAGATAAACACACAATACTGAGGAAAACAATATTTAATTCCTAGATTTTCTTTTCAACATACTACAAGGAGTTTCATTCTTGCTTTTTCTTTTTTCCTGCTTTCTATAAAATTTTGTGTGTGAAAGGACTTGATGGTTGCTTAAGAAAATCTTTGAGCAAAATTTGTAATTAGATCAATGAGTGGATTTTAGAGAATAAAGTGAATTTCAATCTATTTTTTAAAAAATTACCATTTAGACATTTCACTATGTTTTTTCGAATCTGAAGATTTTTTCTTATTTCCATTTTATTTTCTGTGAAATAAGCATTACTCGAAATGAAACTGAAGACGATTTTTGTAACACAAACCCCTGTGTTTTGTGATTCCCACAGTCTGTAAACATTAAATGGGCTCTCTTTGAACAACCTGTGGGCTCCACAAAGTTATACTTATTTCATGATACGTTATGTCTCTAATATACGGAACTGAACACATGTCATTCCTCTTTTTTGTGTGCTTATCAGAAAAAGTGAAAGAAGAGTAAGCGTACAGTATAAAGTGTCATTCCCACGGCCGTTGCCACTCCCCGGCACTGACACTACACAGAATAAATAGTCATCCTAATTCACTGAAGTCTTCAAGCATTTAATTATTCTGTTTCATTCCTTGAAATTAGCCAATGTAGTGATAAACATAGTATAGTCAGATGAAAGAGAAAAAACTCTCCCAAGCCAAGCAAAAGGGACAAATTCTCTTACAAAAATACAAGAGTCAAATTCTCAGCAGATCTAAGATGTCAGTATTAATCTCTTCTAGACTGCAAGGTTTTTTACCTATCTTGTTTAAATCATGCCAGTGCTATGCTGTCTGAAATGCAAGCCAAAACATAACTTCTTTCCACAGAAGAGGAAGGAGATTGTTGGGGCTCACAAAATCCCATTTCCTCAGCATCTTACACAAAAACATCCCTAATTACTCTCCCATCACATGCATGTAACACAGTCTGCAAACTATATAAAGCAATGTACAGTCAGTAATGCTTATTCAGTAATAGATTGGTTGCTTTAAAAGAACAGCAGTGATTGACAGTGTTTTTCTATGCAGTTTGAACCTTTAAAGGAACCCTAATCATAAACTTTCTAAAGGAGGGAGTTGAAACTGGTATGAATTCATTCAAACACTGAAGATGTGAATGCCAGGTAAGGCAGGCAAGAGTCATGAAAACAATTGAAATATATTGAAGACGTATAACGAAATGAATAAAAACTTCGTTTGATTGAAGGCAACGGCAGTTTGCCATTCACTTTAATAGATTATACCTCCTGCACTTTATGATGATATACTTATGGAGAATGTATTCAGTGCCAACTGAATATATAGAGATACTTCAATCACGCTAATCTTCACATTTTTCTTTACATAGATTCAGAATCTTGATAAAGAGGAAAAATAGTCAGGTCCAACACAAAGCACCTACATGGCTCAGCTCCCCTTGTGAGGGCAGACCCACTAAGGACAAACACAGGTTGCTTCGATGTTGTGCCAAGCATCTGCAATTTTGTAAATTACAGAATACAGTAACATTTTGAGACAACCTGCCTTGGCAACGCCGACAGAGGACAAACCATTGATTTTGTGTCAGCTGCCTGCCTCCTTTTTCAGTCCTCTAATTCCAAGCATCTCTGACCCACAGCTCCACAGACCCTAACCACGACCACAGCTTCCCCCTGGCTTTGTAGGCAGCAGATGAAGTTGGGCGATGGAAGTCACTATTCCCTCAGCTCCTCGGTTTACCTGTCTCCCAAAGGCTGCCTCTCCTGCACTGATGTGTCTTTTGGAGCTGCTTCACTTACAATTCAGTTGCTCTTGATGTGACAACAGTGACCCCCAGGAGAAACATCTCTTCCAGCAATCTGACTTCCATGCATCAATGCATTATGTTGATTTAAAACTCAGGATATACAAGAACCTTGGTTACTGGAAATTATGGGGGACTGCATAGATTACTGCATATAAAAATGCTTGTTTTAATGTGTCAGTGGTCTTTTGTAGGCACAGATTATCTTATGTACATATTTTTTTTATGTTTAATGCTATCGTATTTATACATATATTCCAGACTGGCAAACACATGTAAATGATTATTTGAAAAGTTGGTTCCTTTCCTATAAAATGCTGTAAGTCTTAGGACCCAGCTTTTCCATTTTTTCATGTAGAAATGTCATCAGTGGATAATTCTGGTAGGACATTGGAAAAGTGAACTCCAATAATGTAAGGGCAGTATATAGCATTAGACATAAGAAATAAGGACACTTTCTTCGGCGCTGTATGTGGTACGCTGTGCATTCAGCACAAACTTCTGATGACACAAATATGGTCCCAAAGAGGGCAGAATAACATTACTACAGTAACACACTGATCTGACCATATGAATATTTCTGTTTACCAGCATTAGAGGCATTTTTTAGCACAGAAATAATTACAAAGTTCCTGAGAGGCATTCAGTCACTGAACTACATTAAAGATAGGACTTAGCTATCCCTCCTCGTGATCCTTCTGTCTGAATTTCATTTTCAGAGTCACAAGGTTTGCTAAATACATGGAAATATGTTTTTCTCACTATTAACCAGGAGCAATTATTAGGAATCAAGGTCAAGCCAAGCTAGGGGATTGAGACCATCTCTCAAAAGTCAATAAATACATATTAGAATAGTAGCTAAATAAAGACTATTAAAAGTAATTTCAGTTCTAGGCAACTGTCTGGTATGGCTATGTATCCTGTGCTTTTACAGCTTGGTTTGCATCTGAAACTCCAGGTTATTGTGTAGCAAAGAGAAAACACAGAGTCAAAATGCTAGAAATTGCAGCTGTCGTGCTTAAAGAACCTCAGCCCCTCACACTGAAGCACAATTGCCCTTTAAGATATTTTTCTAAGTGATATTTTTCTGTGATGACTAAGATCACTCAGTACCACAAAACAAACCAATCTCTAATAAGGGCAAACCTGACACAAATGGAAACTACTAAAGAACAAAAATGAGTTGAAAAGAGAGAAAATTTTACCAAGAACAAGCATTAAGGAGAAGCGAGACGTGTTTTTAGAGTCTGAAATCTTCCCAGTGTGCCTAAATAAATCCTAAAGGCAAAATGTCTCACCCATGAGGTACGTAAACATGACCCAGATTAAGGGCAAAAGCAGGCACGTGGCCTGCACTGAGACACAGAAGATGAGCTCAGTGATGCTCAGAGATTAACTGGGCGACACAATGAGGATCAGCAGAGATTTGATAGCCGCTGCCTCGTTAAAACAGCAGCAGCGACACAGACCACTCAAGATATCCAGCTGTCTGATTAGGACTGCAAAACACACTTTGGTCTAATCGAGCTGGTTTATCTCTTAACCTGAACGCTGATTTTTATTTCTGAAGTCCCAATTTTGACTTCCCTCCTACACACAAAGTCCTCTCTGGACTGTACTGTATGTACACATACATCCACATATTTCTTACTCCTCTTAAAAATGACATTAATCACTATTACAAAATCCAAGGGATCTTTACATATACCAAAGATATGACAGGCAATACGTTAAGCATGGATGAAAGCACCTATCCCTTTTAACAAATGTTAGTCACCCTGTGGAAAGACTGTTTTCTGAAAGTCTCCTTGTTCAGTATCCAAGTCGGTTACACCATCCCACCCCCAGAATTTCAAGGTCAGGGGACAGCAACACCATTTCTTACAGAGTTAGCACGTGCTTGAAGAGAATTAGTTCAAAATTAAACTTCCTTTAAGATTACTTGACATCGATTGAAGGAGCGATTCTTTAAAACAAGACACTGTTGTACTTTGAATGATGTGTCTTTATCTGCACCTCCTGTTTTCACTCTTGCCTTGCTCAGATTAATTTGGAATGCCCAGATAAACATTGAGAGAGGCAATAAGCAGTTGCAGTTATTATTCAAACTAGTATTAGGGCATAGAAGCGGTACTGGATGAAACACCGACATTAGAGAAGACAGCTGAAGATTGGGTTGGTATAAAAAAACCATGAATTCTGACTCAGGGCCATATGTTTTAGTCACAATGTGAAGCAAAAGCAGTTCTTTTTTATTATTTGTTGGGACTGAAAAGTTATGAGAAAGATTTTCCACTCTGACTGGGTGCGGAAGCACTAGAAGTCTCCTGAGAAAGCATCTTCTGCCCAAACATGAAAAGCCCGAGAGGCTTGCCTTGCTGAATTTGGAGACAGCACTATAAATAATAAGAACATGTCCAAGAAACAATGCTGAATTCTGAGGTTTGCTGCACGTCATTCATCTCTACCCCACTGAAGAGCTACAGGAGCAACAGAACCTGGCCAGGGTTTGCCACCATCCCTTCTGCATCAGAAGTTCTGTGTGTGTACTGTACTTGAACTTTTTGGTTTCATTGCATACAATGAATCTCTTATGGAGTTGCTGTTCATGGAGAATAAAAGTCTTTGTGCTTATTGTAGTAAATGGAAAAAG
The DNA here is from genome assembly GCA_013399435.1 of Arenaria interpres. Classification (NCBI taxonomy): domain Eukaryota; kingdom Metazoa; phylum Chordata; class Aves; order Charadriiformes; family Scolopacidae; genus Arenaria; species Arenaria interpres. The sequence goes on along the minus strand of VXAK01012440.1, from coordinate 4,398 downwards.
GAGAGGAGGAATAAGAGCAATCAGTGGGCAGAGGAGGCAAAATCTGGCTCGTGTGTTGGATTCAACCTAGGACTTGAATTACAAGACTCCAGGAAGATCCCACCTTTTTGGCTCACAGTGCCACTTTTCCCCTTCTCCTATCAGATATATCTGCTCATACCACTGCTTGGTTCTCTTTCTTCAGGTGTTATGACACTTCCCTAGGCTTCCCACACATTGTAGAACAACTGGCAACAACTTTCCAGGCCCTCAGGGAGGGGACCTGCTGATCACACTTCTCTGCATCACTTTGTAATTGCGTTTCCATCTTCAGACCCAAAGGTGGAAAGGGACTCTAGGACAAATAGTAAAGTATAGTGGGAAGAAGTAGACAGTCAGGTCTCCCTGATTTCTGTGTAAATCTGAAATTAAAGCTACCTGAAATACAAATAGTTTCTGGAGTTCTCTCAAGAACCAGAGGCAATGTTTCCAAATCACCAATTTGCTAAACATGGTCCTCTCATTCTCCAACAGAGAGAAAGTTTTCTGGTTCTCCTTGAGTCCCAATCTAAAGGAAAAAGGAATTTGCAAGTCACGACAGTTTGGAAAGGGAATGCAGAGGCAGATTCAGACTGTCCACAATGGCTTTGCCCATGATTTGTGCTGCTGCTGAATGAGCCAACTTAGACATGAGAAGCACAGAATTCGTCCAGGTAGACAAGATATCTGTATGTAACACTTGAAGTGGGACTTTACAACTGATTGTGGTAAGTCATAAAGCCACTTAGATCTTTGAACAGCCCCATATAGCTGCTTATAGAGTGAGTGGCTGTTTTTCTGAATGATGCTACTAGCAACAACTCGGCAGGAGCTGCGTCTTCCAGAGAAGCAGGATTCAGCTGGGGAATCAAAGGCTCCTTTGAAGTTCTTGCTGACAGTGCATCCACATTGCTGTAGACAACTGCTCTCCATAAAGAGCTGTTGGACTCAGCAATAACTACACTCAGCCTGTACAAGTAATGGCAAAAGGCTGGAGCTGAGTTATACTTTTTTTATCTATATGTACTAAAATACTCAAAAATAGTTTTAAAACAAAAATATGTCCCATTAGCACCAACAACATCACAAAGGTGTTTGCTGCCTCAAAAGCAGGGTCACATATTTTAGCTGTGTTTGCTCAGCATCTGTCACTGTGAATTCTGGTCCATGAGTCACAGAACAGCAGCAGTAACAAGCAGACATTTCTTCTTGCGCTTCCCTACTGCATTCTCTTATTACACTACAAGCTTTCTGAGAGGATGAGGATTTCTTCTACAACTATTAGTTAGAAAACATTGGAAAGTGTAACAGGCACGCACATTCAACACTTTACCGGTTCTCTTGCCCTTGAACATTTCACTGAATATACATGTTAATTAAAGCAGAGGTGCTGATGAAATTAAGTGGCTGCAAGACAGAGAAATTCCATATACATCAGCTCAACAAAAATGTGAACCCCTTTGATGGTCAGACACACTTCAGTCTGCCTGATGTGCTCAGTTCAGCCAAGTCATTTCCATCAGGTCAACTGTACGTTTATTCAGGACCATTGGAGAAAGCTGCTGATTTATTAGGAGATGTGTACGAGCATTACTCGGGAAGAGAGGAAGTATTTAAGCTTGTGTTAGTATAACACATGTTTTATAAATCTGAAGCTCTCTAAAGGGGGTATTGCTCTGGAAAAATAGAACAGGATGATGATAATTACTAAAGACACTCATTACAGTAATCAAGGGTGGTAGAGGTCATGCAAATGAACATCGTTCAGAGAACAGGATATGAGACACTCCGGCTCTCTGGACGGAGGACAGGGAAAGAGACGGGAGAAAATGTTAAAGGGGAGTGCAAAGGAAGGAAACGTGAGACAGAGTGAAAAGAAGGCAAGTCCATATCATTTACGTCAAAACTGCCCTAAATAAGAGCAGCCGGGAAGATATTTTTGACTTTATGTATGAAATTTGTAAAGAATCTTACAATCATTTGGTTTTAGAGTGAACCACAGATGTTTGAGATCAAACACATAGGACTTGATCACGAAGAAGAGACGACAGAATGGGAAACTGATGGGAACAAAATGAACTGATCTGATTTTGTCATTGCAAATCCCTCTGAATGGGTATGTACATTATATCCCTCAGTCCTTCCAGAGACTTTGCATCAGTCTGGCTATAAATGAGCCCGCTCAGCAGTTAGAGAAAACTTCCTTGATGTGCTCCGACAAAACCTTACTCAATCCTTCCCCTAGGCTCAAAGCCCTTTGCGTTTGTGGTTCTCCCAAGCAGGCCTGAAGGTATCCCTCCTCCTGTAGGTCCTGAACAGTCTCTGGTCGGCAGAGCACAGCAGGAACTCAGTACAGCCCTGAGCCCAAGGTTCTCCTCAACTTACCCACTGCTGCATCCGGATGGAAATTTCTAGAGGGGTGGGGGCTCTGCCTAGAAGCTTCCAGGAGGGTGGATATGTATTTCAATAAACCCTGAAAACAGTATTCACTATATTCATATGTAGCAGTGATTTGCTGCTGGTATATGGATTAAAGAAACTTCCTCGAAGTTTTCTTCCTGGAATTCTGTTTCCTTCCCTGAGCTGCAAGAGCAAAATCAGAGTTGTGTGGGCAAAGTCATGATTTAATAGGCAATTTCTCAAGCATGCAGTCACAAACATGATTTTTATTTCACTTATTCAGTTCAGTTTCAGGAAATTAAAAAGCAGGAGATTGTTTTTTTTCTTTTTTACTTCTCCAGTTAGTTTTCTGTTAGAAGGAACTTCTTCAGGCTGAATTCTACACTGTAAATGAGGCTCGAACAACAGTTTAACATTACTCTGTAAAAATTTGATTGATTCATCCAACCTTCCTCCTAGTTAAATGACAAGTGAAGGAAATCAGCGACATCCTTCAAAAAGAGCCAAAGGCTGTCACACTAACCAGGGTTTTGTTAGATGTAAAGCTAGAGCCATTTAAATTACAGGCAGAAGTTAGGCAAAGAGTGTGCGTAGGAGTTATCATGATGTCCTAATAATCCCTCAGTGTGAGAACACGTCTTGGGGAGCTACTGGCTCAGAAATAGAGAATATGCCTGTGCACAGAAATGGCGATATTCTCATTGTCTTCAACTGGAGCACTAAGATCTGAGATAGAGGTAAGTTCCTGTTGGTTTTCTTGTGGTAATGTCAATTCGTTTTATCTGTGTGCACCCAGCAAAGTATATGCAGATTGTCTCTGCCATCCCGCATCCTGGTGCTCACTGCACTGCTTACCACACGTTCCTTTTTCCTTGTAACTCATCAACAGACCATTCTTGGAGAAAAGCTTATGAGAAAAAAAAAACAGTGTACACATTCGGCTCCGAATATAGTTCAGCTCTGAATCAGTTGCGAAAAGCTGCTGCTGTGCAGTGATCAGTAATGCATATTTAAAAGATTGAATATTTCACCTTAGCTATCCATAAAAGCCTATTAAAATAACTGATGATGAAACATCAACAGAAATTCATGTTCCAATGCTCCGTTTCAATTGAGTCTCAAGATTTACTATTCCCCTTAAAACACTACGAGCTAGTAATTTGTTAGTATTGTTTTCCACAACAGGAAACATCTGATTTGCTGTAATTAGGCAAGGCAGCAATACATGCCATCACTTAGCAAGCTGAACAGCAGTTGACTTTCATGATCATTTGCCAATCTCAAAGCATTAATAGGAAGCCAACATCATTTTTTTGACGTAATTTCTGTACAGTAAATAGGGCACTTGTGCAAATTTGATGGGCTTCATTATAGCTTGCCGAGCAAGAGAAAAGGAAAAGATGGTGCAGTATAATGGAGTGTAGCCTTGGGACGTTGTATTCTGTGATAGTAGAGAGTTGCCAGGGGAAACTGCAAGATGCAGATTCCAAACATGTTTTGTAAGGGAAGAAACACAGATAGCAGGAATGATGCCCTTTCTCTCTGCCTTTTCTATGTGTGACTGCAGCATGTTCACAGGGCTCACATCGGGTGCTCCTATTACACCTTATGTATTATTGTGTCTTGAGAGACTGTCCGGTTTTAAATCGGGTGTTGTATGAACGCTTCACAGAAGTTTGTTAGTACCAAAATGTGTGATTTGCCTGACAGCAGCTAAATTCTCAAATGCAACGCACCCAACTTCATGGGTGCCATGACTCACGCCTGGCAACCCCTAGACAGAGCAAGGAGTACAGTCAACAGCCTTCCTTCCTGTTGGATTTTTTTTTTTTGGTCAGGTTTGGGTTTTTTTTTTTTTTGGTGTGTGTTCCTCCCCCCATCTGATTAGAACAGCTGTTTTTCCTCCAAGAAATGCACTCAAATTTCTAAGATGGACTTCTTAATTACTATACACTCTTCAGGAGGTGATTGTCCCCCCAT